>BQKN01064810.1:323298-341634 GCA_022839385.1 Asparagus kiusianus
ATACACACACATAGTTATATATATGCACACTTTAATTGTGGTTTCTATGATATATATATATAGTTATATATATACATATATATTTTGGTTTGGTAGTTTTCAAGTTTTAATATGAAACAATTGAATACAATTAAAAATATATTTCTTGTTTCATACTTATATGCATATATATGATTTCATCAATATCAATTTTATTTAGTTCAATGAAATCATATTATTATTTTTAAAAAGTTTACAAAATATGTAATTTTGTGAAAATATTATATTCTCAGGTTTTAGACTTAACAATAATCATATACATCTTTTATTAAGTCTACAAAAGTATTTTGTAATGTTTCAAAATATGGTTAAGCTAAAATGTCAAAACTCATGTGTTTACATTTTTATGTTTTGGACTATTTTGAAAAATGATGATATTTTTAATTTGGGAGGTCCTTTTTAAAAACTAGTTTTTGTAGCATGTTTATTATCATGTTTACAATCATTTCCCAAAGTTTTACCTTTTTCTGATTTTATTTGCTATTTTTAAAAAAGGTTTAAAAATCAGATTTCTGTTTAAAACATGTAGTGTGCATGTCTTGAGTCGACTCATGAACAATATTGATTCGACTCATAAACTATTATGTTGTTTACATTTTATTTCTGACTAGTCAACTCATAACATCATTAGTCGACCCAGACAGGTTGAGTCGACTCATGCCTGTCATAAGTCGACTCAAAAATTATGCTGGAAAGTGTGTTTTGTTTCTGCTGACTCGACCCATGACTTCATGAGTCGACCCATGCATGATGGGTCGACTCATGATTTTTATAAGTCGACCCATAAGTTGGTTTTTAGCCTGTAACGGCTACTTATGAGTTGACTCATTAACAGTACTGAGTCCACTCATAATACTGTAACGATTATATTTCTAGACTATACTGTTTTTGGGTTTTTGGTCTTTTTGCCTTGTTTTCTCTTGGCTTTGGGGTTCCTATAAATACTCTCTCATATCCTCGGTTCTAAATATCCAAGAGAATGTTTTAAAAGAATTTAACAAGGGTTTAAGCTTGTTTTGTGTTTGTTTAAAAGAGTGTTTAAGAGTTTGTTTATGAAGAGAATTTCACAAGAGTTTAAGAAGATCATCAATCTTGTTTGGGCTTCAATCTACATCCCTCCACTCTTATTTTAGAGAAGTTTTCTTAAACTCTTTATCTAGCTTGTTTATGCTTAATTTGTCATATTTATTTTGCTAGATTAAATTGAGTTTTTAGACTTGTTTTGATTTATCTCTTTGTTCACACACAACCTATTAAGTTTATTGTATTTACATTCATAGTATTATTTGGGGTGTGGAATTGTGACATTGAGTGTGAGCCTACATTGAGTTCTCATCTATTGTAGAGAAAAATTTATTGTATTCGTGCCTAATTGTGAGTGTGATCTCGTGGAGATCAATTGTGTAAGTTGTGAAGTTTTCGGTTAGCTAGAAAACCATATTATAAGATGTAAACGTTATTCGGGTGAGCGTAGAAAACCAGCTTATGATAGTGGAGATCTCCTCGAGGTGAGGAGCGGAGACGTAGGTCATGGGGACCGAACTCCATGAACATATCGTGTGTTTGAGTTTGCATTGGCGTACTTATTTTTGTGTTCATATCTTATATCGCCTTTGTCTATTGCTTATTGTTTATATTCCCATTATCTTGTTTGTGTTCATATTGCCCTTGGTTTATTATCTTTGCATATATCTTGTAGCATATCATATTTTCTAGGATAATTTGTTAATTAGTTTTAATCGGTATTTAAATCAGATTAGATTAGCATAAACCCTATTCACCCCCCCCTCGGGTCTAACAGGGTTGTGGGTTTGTGAGTTGTGAGATTAAGCTTATATTGAGTTCTCATCCAGTTAGAGAACATTTTATTATAATTGAGCTTTATTGTGAGTTGCACATTGTATTATACTTGTATACTGAGAGAAGTATGTGGTGAGAGACGAGGTCAGTTCTAAGAGGAGTGGGGTCGGTAGTAAAGCCTAGTGAGAGGTGGTAATTCTGAACACTTGAGGAAGGTGACATAGGCTAGGCCAACACTTAGAGGGTGTGAAGTATAGTGTAAGTTGTAAAGTTTTCGGTGAACTAGAAAACTATATTGTGAGGTATAAACGTTATTCGGGTGAGCGTAAAAAACTTGGTTGTGATAGTGGAGATCTCCTCGAGGTGAGGAGCGAAGACATAGGTCATGGCGACCGAACTCTATGATCATATCTTGTGTTTGCATTTGTCTTTTACGCACTATCACTTGTGTTTATTTACTCTTGTTCATATATCCTTGCATATATCAAATTGAATATCAAGATTGTTAGGATATGTTTGTTAATAACTTTTAATCGGCATTAATATCTAATAAGATTAGCAATAACCCTATTCACCCCCCCCCCTTCTAGGGTACTTTCAAATACAATTCTTGATGGGGTGATGTACCTTCATGTGGTACGCACAGTACTTTGGATCCGAGGTCTTGTTTGCTTTCTCATGATTTATGATCGGTGGCAGCTTGATTTTATCGTTGGTGAGAAGCTACTTGAAGATGGTTGGAACTTCATCATCTTCGAAAAGAGTACTTCTCCTGAAACCTCCGATTAGGAGTCCTTTGTTTCCTGCAAGGTTGTTGTTGATGAATGTTAACATCAGTTGTAGGGGCCTTGGCCGTCGGTTGGCCTCTCTCGGCTTTCTTCCTTTTGAGAAATCGTTCGGTCAGTTCACCATGCAATTTTAATTCCTTCCAGGTGGTGGAAAGCACGACCCTCAGGACTTCCAAGATATTAATGGAAAGGTTGTTGTAACACGTCTGGAGCATGAATTCCTTCGTGACAGGATCCTTATAATTCATCATCTTGTCGCGGAAGCGTTTGACAAAGCTGTCAACTGACTCTCCGTCCTTTTGCTTCTCATCCAAAAGAGCTCTGATTGACACTTCAGTGTCATTATCGAAGAAGTTGTTAAGGAATGTGATTTCCATGTCGTCCCAGTTGTTAACATTCCCCGGCTTGAGATGGTGGTACCAATCAAAGGCGGCCCCGTGAAGGATGCTAACGACCCTCATGTCCGGAGATCATTCCCAAATGTGATTTGAAGTAAATTAAATGTTGAGTGGGTGATCCTCTCCCATCAAATAGCATGAAGTTAATTAGATTGAACTTTGCTAGGTATGGGATTGAATCCCACTGTCTTGGATATGGACACGAAATACCGATCCTCTTTACTTCTTGAGCCGATAGCAAAGCGTTAACCTTATCCTCCTGCTCGTGCAACACCTTGTTGTCCTCACCCGTATCTTTCTTTGGAGGATGTCAAGAAAGATCAACTGAACCACCCCTAGCGATATTGAGGTGTGCATTTGAACCACCCTCAGTGTTATTGAGCGGTGCGATTGGACCACCCCTACTATTTTTGGGGGGTGCGTTAGCCCTGATGACTTCGTCCACTTCCGGATCACCGTCAACTGCGATGTTCTGGGTGCCACGACTAGATTCATCTTGCTAATTTGATAAAGCTTGAAGTTGTTGGCCATGTAACTCCCACACCCGTTGCATGTTCAGCTACATTTGCATGTTCATTTCAGCTCTAAACTCTTCTTGCTGTCGAGCTAAAGCCTCTTGAAACATTTGAGCCACTAGGTCAGGAGTGATCATGAATGACTCCCTTGTTTCCCCCATGCTGAACATTGTATCTTTGGAGGCAGTTGCGGAGCAAGAATCCGACAATTCGTCTTCTGAAGACAGTCCTTCGTGCATCCTCGAGTAACCCCTATGTTTGATGGCTTCCAGCTAGAGCTAAGACATTCATTAGGCTATCCCTGAATTGACTTTCCTTCTGGGAGAAAAGTCGGGATTAGAGCCATTTGAAGTAATGATAGACTTTCCTTTGTAAACTATGTTAATGGTGACTTTAGGGAATTTATCATCCTGAACAGTGGATTTTCTCTCGTGGAAACGTCTTGGCTTAGGCTTCAATGTCTCAATGGCAAGTTTCTCGAATATTGAGACCCTTTGTGAAATGGTCCTAGGGAAGCTATATTTTGATAATACTATCCTGATAAGCCGCTCACATGGATAGTGAGAGTTAATTTCTCTAACATCATCCTTTTGGGATTTGTTCACACCCCCAGCCTGATAGTGCAGCTCATTGGAGCAATCCATTACTTGTTGGTGTAATACCCTAAGTATAGCATTGTCTTTTGACGGGCACGTGTTCTTTTGGGGAAAAAGAATCTTGTTGACGTTCTCAGGATGATTTGTTGTCGCCTTTGAACAATCCAAGATCACATCAGGAGTTATACGTTTAGAACCACCCCCTTGCGTGCATGAGGTATTAACGGGCTCCTGGGTTTCAATACGAACCCCGGGGCGATTGATGCCAAGAGTCCTCTTGTGCACGATGCACGAACATGTACAACAAGGTGCCCTGGTTTGTTTAGATACGGCGGGACACCTTTGAATGGCCTTTGGCTTGACGGGAGTATTTGTATGACCTCCAACCTGAGGAATTACTCGGGTTTTATTCACCATAGCTTTAACTCGATCTTCGTGTAAAGGACTCAGGTGATCCTTCATTAGAATCTTAAATTTGGACAAATCCACACTAGAGTAGGGCTTTGCTGGAGGTGTGGGAGCAAGAGGAGCGGGATCAGAGGCTTTCTGAGTTGATTTCGGTGCTAGTTCGGCCTTCGGCACCTAGACTTGTTTGGATTTCGGTGGTTGTTTGGCCACCTCTTCCTTTTGCATGACTTGAGCTTTTCACACAAAGGCACGCCCGCGTGTAGCACGTGCGCGTCGTTTTTGGATGCGCTCCTTCAAGGTTGAACGAGTTCTTTTGATAAGAACACATACTCCCATCGATGGTTCGGTGGAAGTAGCAGCAAGTTGCCGTTGGGGCGGCTGGATTACCTGATGTTTCCTAGACTCCAAGTCTACGTAGTAGTGAACTCCATCGACTTATTCTAATGCTTTGGCAATTTGACAAGCTTGGCGTTGGCATCACCTCTGACGAGCCCTCTTCGTCAAAGTTGGCGTACTTTCATCGCACGACTCTTTGACTAATGAGGAATTATTAGGTACAGAGCTTTCAGCCTTGTGGGTTTCCAGGATAATGTTGCGAGGGGAAGCTTCAACAACAGTTAGGCGAGACTCGTCACTCGTAGCCTTCATCAGAGTTGGAGACCGATAAATCTTTTTTGATGGTAACTCTTTGATAGGCATACCCAATACCTTCCCTATCAACCTATAGATCTTAGGTGGAATCTCCCTGCACTTGCAGGACGAGGAAGATCTTGAGGAGGACGAATCAACTGGGATCTTGATCATTGTATGCGGCACGACAGCCTCGGCGATGAGGCTGTTAGCTCCCACTGTGGTCGCCAGCGTGTTCGCTTTGGAAATTGATTTTTTCCATTATCATTGAATCTGTTACAATCGTTTATTGATTACAAATGCAAAAAAAAAGTCGATCTTTTTATAAGATATTCTTACATAATAAAAAAATAAACAAATACAATCTCCTTAAAACACACAACGAACGTTTATCACCCGTTGTTTCGCGTGAGATCTTTGCCTGTGTCAGGGACACGTTAGTCCGTTGACCATCGCAGATCAGATTCGGTTGATAGAAAAGTTAATTAATGCTCTTGTTTTACAAAGGAAACAATCACAGAAGTGATAATCTCGACCAAGTAAGATTACGATTCTTCTCGAGATCAAAACCAAGTTTGATCCAAAGGAAAGGTGAAACGGACCTCAGATTCTTTGAATAGCTTCCTCTTTATGCTGAAGTTCGCCAAGATCTGCTAGGTCTCCTCTAAAATTCGTGCTCCACTCTTCAATTTGACATCACCTCGTCTTCTGATTTCAGATCCTTTTAAATGAAGGCCTTAGGCTTGTATTTATAGGCTTTTGTTATAATGTTTTTTGATAAGAGTTGATGATCTGATTTCATCCGCAGTCAATAACTACTTAACCATGTTTAGGGATAGCTTCAAAATAGTTAGAGAGATTCTGGAATGAAAGAATCCTAAAAACTATTAAAAACATGTATTGGGAGTTTCTGGGAGCGAGCCACCTCACGGTGACTCAGCATTGTGCGAGCCACCATTTGGTGGCTCGCGGCCATGCGAGCCACCATTTGGTGGCTTGCACTTATGGGAGCCACTATTTGGTGGCTCGGACTTGGGCCGAGCCACTGGCTTTGGCCGAGTCGTTTTGACGTGACTCGGCTGCCAGGGGCTTTTCTGGTACGTTTCGGTTGGACTTGTTTTGCTGATACGCGTATTTTATTGTTCGGTTGACTTGTCAGCTTCACCGATTTGCTTTATGCGTTTCGTTAGCTTAGAGGCGGCTGATGAGTGCGCGGACCATTTGGATCTGGTTGATGAGCGTGCGGGCTTGTTGCAATATCATCAGTGATTCGCCGCTTTGTTGTTTCGACGGCTCATCGTCTCCAGCTATGTTTGGGACCTATAAGAAATTTTTGATGCCTACATGTGCAACTTCAGTTGGCCTTCATGCATAAAAGATGAGGGCGGTGCCACACAGGAGAAGATGTTTGTTAAAAGAGAGCTTGCTGATGGCGGTTTTGATCTTCAAGTGGGAGATTGTTGAAAAATGGGGTGTAGATCCAAACCTTCAGGAGAGGGTGTGCTTTAGGCTAGCTCGAAGAGTGCTTTTCAGGCGAGGTCCAGGTCAAGGCGAGCTCGTGGCGGATGCATGCGACCTCGACGAGTTTCAGGCGAGGTCTAAGCATGAGCTGCAGGCGAGCTTGACAATGTTAGGCGAGCTCGAGTCCTCCGCAAGCAACCCTAGCTCAGGCGAGGTCAACGTTTCTTCCATAGGCGAGCTCGAGGCATCTCTCATGCAGGCGAGCTTTGAGTACAGCTGTCGACAGCCTGTCAACAATTTGGCTAGGGTTTCCCTATAAAAGGGAACCATGTGCACGAGAAGAGATGAAGAGGAGATTTTTTGAGGCGGTTTCAAGAGAGCTTGGCGGTGGCTGAGAGCGTTTTCTCCACAGGACTTTGAACACGAGTTTTTCAAGGAAAAATCTCGGTGATTTAAGGAGAGTTTACTGTAGCATTTTTTTTAGAAGAGGAGATTTTCCAGTTGGAAAATCTCACTCCCCTAAAGAAGAACATATAGTTTCTGTTGCTTCTCTTTTAAGAGATCTCAAGTTTGAGATCTTCTCTTTGCAAGCTTGTAATCTTCTTTAATATTAAAGAAAACTATTTGTGTGGCTCCCGAGGACGTAAGCAAGTTGCCGAACCTCGTTAAAATTTGATGTTCTCCTTTTCTTACAATTTTCATTTGCTGTGATTTCTTCTTTCTATTGTCTTAACACAAGATCCGGTAGGGCAAATTTTGCACGAGGGTTCATATTTGACAGGTGGTCGAATAGCTTGAAAATCCCAACACAATTTGGTCGTTTAGCCAATCGAATATTGATGTTCGTGTACTTCTATTGGGTAATTTCTTGTAACTCCTTAATTTTTAAGGTTTTGACTTTATTGTTCCATTGAATTTCCTCGAACTTGTCTCACTTAGGAGATGTTCGACAACTCGAAGTGAATTGAAAATATTTAAGTTATTTTTTTAAAATGACTTTCACAACTTGTCAGCATATAAGTGAAATATAACGATGATTAGAAAAATACAATTATTGTTGAAAGTGAAATGTGAAAATTATATGGCAAAATGTGATTAATTAGAAATCATAGTTAAAATATTTAGATTACTAATTTTATCACTTTCATATGACTTCATCAATTTAGAGAAAGTCAAAGTTTCATTAAATTCTATGTGGCACTTTCTTGCGTTTCACCTTTGTAACAACTTGCATGCAAATAAACACCTAAAATGCTAAAAGCAAGTCACTTTCTCATTTTCATCTCACTTGCATGCAAACAAACACCCCTTAATCACTCAAACACCACGAACTTTATTTTTTTATTTGTATTCCAATGTGTCAGTCTATGTCTAGAATATTGTTGCCAAGCTTACACTAGACGATATATTTCTCCTTTATATATAATGAGAAATTGATGGTACTCTTAAATACATAAAACAATACCACTTAAGGGTTGTTTTTTACATGAGAGTGAAAAGTAAAAGTGAGAAAATGACTCACTTTTATCACTTTAGGTGTTTATTTTATTGAAAGTGCATATAAAAGCCGAATACAAAAATTGTGCCGCTTAGGATGTAATGCATATTTACTCCTCCTAAAAAAGCGCTAACGTCATATGAAAGTGAAGTGGGACCACTTTCATCAATTAGAGAATAATTTTTAATTAATTACTTTCATATTTTTTTAGCAAATAGCGTCTGATGGATTTTTTTTTCTATAGTTTATTTGTCCTAAAATTTAGGTTTTTTTAACTTTATTATACTAGTCCATTGTATCCTTACTATTTCTAATTTAGTCCTCAAATTACTAGAAGTACTACATAAAAAATATAAAATATAAAAGAATTCATAACCATTAATATGAGTATTATTTGGTAAGAGAAAGGAAATTTTGCAAATATTTTATTTTACAAATAACTCCTTTAAAATCTAAAATTAGAAACAAGCTCCTAAAAACTCTGACAGTTACATACAAAACCCTAAAAATAATAAACAACCATTATTAGAGGTTTTCTCCGAAATGTTATTGGGGGTTAAATGACAAAACTAAAAACTTATTGGGTGTTTTATTTCAATATGTATTGGAGATATTTTGGTCATTTGACCATACATTAACTACAATGTTAATTTAAAAACTTTCTACTAAAAGTTTTGGGGCTTCAGCGAGAGTTTCAAAGGTATTGGGGTTTAGGGTCAAACACTCAAACTTACTTGGGGGATTTAGTGAAATTTACTCATATTTAAAAGTAAAATTGTAGACACCCCCTTGAAAACTCCAAATCATACAAATAAGTTCCTTAAAAACATCTAAAGTTATAAAAAGACCTAAAAACCTAAGTTTGCAGGAAGACCTTAAAAATTCAAAAAACCACACAAAAAATTTGATTATTAGAAATAGCTTCCTACTAAAATTAAATATTACAAACAATCACTTTTAAAATATGAAAATAAAAACAACGTCTTAAAAAATCTAAAAATTACATATAGAGCTCTGGAAACAATAAACAACTATCACTAGGGTTTTTTACGAAAAGTTATTGAGGTTTAAGTGATGAAACTAAAAATTTATTGAGTGTTTTTCTTCAAAATTTATTAGAGTTATTTTTGTCGTTTGACCACACATTAATTAACAATAATAATTTCGTAGCTTTTTATCAAAAGTTTTTGGAGATTTAGTGAGAGGTTTAAAGGTATTTAGGGGTTTAGTATCAAACATCCAAACTTATTGGGGGTTTAGTAAAATTTACTCATGTTTTTTTTTTTTTTTTTGCTATAAAGAGGATAAATATTATTGATTACACATGAAGAGCTCATATTTGCTGAAGAATAAATTAGTGGTTACTATTGGTACAACACACCTTGACTGTCAAATTAAGATGAGAACTAAAAGTCCTTAGGAGAGTCATGTGAAAGACATCATAAACAGAGAAAAGCTAGATTCAGAATTTCTATGAGAGGAAGGACAAATTGAACTATAGAAAATGGTAGAGACGAAAAAACAAATGGTTTAAATCTCCTTTTGATTATATTCAAACGTGTGATTTTACTATTAGCTTCACATTTGGGAAAAAATGCAATAAAAACTATCTACACACGTCCTAAAGGAGGTACGGGTTGGTGCAGCAGTGTAAGGCCTTGTTGCGTTCTTGTTAGGAGACGATCCATAGCGGGCCAGTCTCGTGTTTGAATCCACCAGCGAGTGAAAATCTCTCGGGCCAATGCTAACCACGAAGCGCGAGTTAGTCCCATCCATAATAAGGTGTGGGGATGCCTCGTGGGTAACAAAAAAAAACTCTACTAAGGAAGGTAGAGTTTTATTCTTTTCTAGAAATATTACAAAAAAGAGGGATATTATCATAACATTGGCTAAACCATCTAATTTGAATTTCAAATGTCAGATGTATACTTCATTATTTTGTATTTTCTTTATAAAAAAAAGCTCTGACTCAAAATTATCTACTTGCAAATGAGCAGCAATCAAAAGGAAAAAATTCTGCACTATTATGAGATGAGGGAGGCCTTTGGCCTCCCCCTCATTATCCCTCCATTCACACCCCATTATGGTGATGTAACACCTCATTAAGTGGGGGTGACTCTTGGGTACTCAACCTATTCACATTGACTATCTATAAATATACATCATAGGTCTTTGGCCTATGTATGGGTTTCAAACACGTTATCAGTACGAAGTGTTCTTGACTCCCTGAGCCATAAAAAAAAATTCCCTTCCTCTTTTGCGCATTGAGATCTGGTTCGTTGCAGCGGGAGCGTTCGACGGATCATCGCAAGGAGGCAGCGTTCTACGGATCTTTAGTATCGATCGTCCCTAGATCTTTGATCTAGAGGTAATTACTATAATCCGTAGAATAATATATGGCAGCTGGAAAATTAACAAAAAAAAATTGGTTACTGTTCATCGAGGGTTACTGTTCACTCGGGAATTTTTCTGTTTATTAAGCAATTTTATTGTTGTTCATCTAATCTAATTGCTTTCATTATTTGTTGGCATAACTAGTAATTAATACTATTAGTTAATTGCTATTCAAAAAAAAATAGAAATGTTTATGTGCTCATGTTGATGAAACTAGCGAGAAGTTCTGCGGCTTCTGCTAGTTTGTAAAAATTCATATATTGTGTTAAATTTGCACATTTACGCTGATAGCACTTCCTATTACCATGAATATTATTTGGGTTTGCTTAGTATTAACGGAAGTGACCATTGCTAGGGAAATGCTCTTAAATTACATATTCTTGAGAAGAAAACAGTAACACCAACACCAATGTATTATTGTATATGTCCAGTTAACATGACATAAAATCATTTTTGGCCCCTTTAGTTTTTAGTGCTATTCTTTAAACACATATACATTTTTCTAATGGAATGCTAAACCCTAGGTTGTTTCAGAGTTTCCATTCAGGGCACTTAAATTATTTTTTAATCATCACTTGTTATATTCAAAGTTCAAACTCACAATTTCTACATGATATTAAAAGTATTAAGTAGGCAGTATCGCATAAAAAAAAGTCTAAAAAAATTCAAAGAAATCAAGGGTTTACTGTCCAAATTTGTTATGCCTGTTGCATATATTATTATTAAATTGCGTGGATGTTTAAATAAATAATGTTGTTGTTTTTGGATCAGCCTGTTTGTCACCAAATTTAAATTCCTTGCATTTTCTTTTCGTTCTGAGAGAGAAATTGTAGTGAGGATATAATTGTAAAAAGTCAAAGACCGGTGTATTCCATTGAAGACGAAGGTATTTTTGCAAAATACAGGGACCCCCAAGGGTTTTCCAAATTGTATTTTAATTTTATGATTTTTGTTATCTTTGGACTGTATAATCGGACTTTGGACACTTTTTATTTTTTGGTGACGGGCTGATCCACGCAACATGTTTATTGCATGAATTTTTAATTCCTTATTATTAATTCATGTCTTTCAAATGCATAGATAAAATGGCTAAAATAGCGAGCGTTGATTTCGAAGTCCTTGATGCTGCTGGCAAGAATTATTTGAGTTGGCATGTGGACCTGAAGTTCCACTTACGTGCCCAGGGCTTATTAGCCACAATTTCAACTCCTGCTCCACCGGCTCAAGCCACTGGTACGGGTAATGTTGTAAATAATACTGAGGTTGCTACTACAGTGATCGTCTCTGATATAGATAAGGCGAAAGCCATTATCTACATCAGGAGACATATTGATCGGACCCTGAAGGCCGAATACCTGACTGTAGAGGACCCAATGGAATTGTGGACTGCACTTGAGGACCGATACAAACATCAGAAAGATGTGATCCTCCCACGTGCACGTTATGAGTGGGAAAACCTCCGACTTCAGGACTTTAAGTCCGTAGCTGAGTATAACTCATCACTTCATAATATCACCTCACGCCTGAAGTTGTGTGGTGAAGAAGTTTCGGAGGAACGCATGTTGGAGAAGACTTACACATCCTTCCACGAGAAGGATGCAATCCTCATGCAACAGTACCGCGAACGAAAGTTCAAAAAGTATTCTGAATTGCACTCCACCCTTCTGATGGCGGAGCAAAACAAAGAATTGCTTTTGGCCACTCATAACCTACGCCCTACAGGCTCAGCTCCTCTACCCGAAGCTCACATGTTTTCTTCCCAGAAGCAGAATAAAAAGCATAAGGGTAAATTCAACAAGGGAAAAGCCCCTAAGTGGCAGGCCAGATGTCCACCCCAGAAAAACAACTCTCCCCAGAGCAGCAATAGTGAGGGAAAGAAGAAGTGGAAGAAGAAGACCACTGAGCTGTCGTCCATTCCCAAGAACACTTGGGAGGACAAATGCCACAGATGTGGCATGACTGGACATTGGTCCAGAAACTGTCGCACTCCACGACACCTCCAAGATCTGTATCTAGCGAGCCTGAAGTCTCCTGTTGAAACAAATCCAGTGGAAAAGCAGCCGTCTACTCAGTTCACTGCTGATGACTTCGAAATGGATGATCTTCTCGACTAGATCCATGTTATCTTTATATGCATTTAAATTCTCATAGTACTTTCATCTTTAGTTCTTTACTTTCCATGTAATGCAATTTACTTTTCAATAAAGATAGTTATTTTCTTTAGATTAAAATATTGCATTCATGTTATAGATGAAGTGTGAGTGCCTTGTGGACAGTGCCTCGACGCACACAATCCTTCGCGAAATAAGCTATTTCAATAGCTTATATGATTATGACGATCCTGTAATTACGATTTCAGGACTATCTAATATAATAGAAGGATTTGGTGAAGCAATGATATTGCTCCCAAATAAAACGAGACTAATAATAAAAGATGCATTATTCTCTCCGAAATCTAATAGAAACCTCATAAGTTTCAAGGATATTCGTTTAAACAGATATCACTTAGAAACCAATGAAATAAATGAGGATGAGTATTTGTATGTAACTCGTCAAAAAGATGGTTCAAAAACTATCTTAGAACGATTCAAGGGACTCCCGTAGGGTCTCTATCATACATATATTCAACCAGTAGAAGCTAACATGATTGTGCACCAGAAGTGCCATTCTTTGCCAAAATTTAAACTTTGGCATAACAGACTGGGTCACCCAGGATCAGCAATGATGCACCGTATCATGAGCCAATCAAGTGGACACAACCTGAAGAACCTGAAGATTCTTCAGAAGAGTGATTACTCATGTCTATCTTGTTTTCAAGGTAAACTGATCACGAGACCTTCCCTTCTGAAAGTGGGATTAGAGTCTCCTAGCTTCTTGGAGAGAATACATGGCGATATTTGTGGGCCTATTCACCCCGCAAGTGGACCATTTAGGTACTTTATGGTACTTATAGATGCATCAACCAAGTGGTCTTACGTGTGCCTTTTGTCCACCCGTAACTTAGCTTTTTCAAAGCTATTGGCACAAATTATTAAGTTGCGGGCTCATTTTCCTGATAATCAAATCAAGAAATTACGTCTTGATAATACGGGACAATTCACTTCACAAGTCTTTCAAGACTATTGCCTAGCAACTGGCATCGAAGTTGAACATCCTGTAGCACATGTTCACACCTAGAACGGGTTAGCAGAATCTCTAATTAAGAGATTGCAATGGATTGCTCGTCCATTGTTGATGCAATCACAGTTGCCTGTTGAGGCTTGGGGTCATGCCATATTGCATGCCGCATTACTTATCAGAATACGGCCCTCTGGTGGCTATATTTTGTCACCAATGCAGCTTGCTTATAGTGCACCTCCGAATATCTCACCTTTGAGAGTGTTTGGTTGTGCAGTTTACGTCCCAATTGCTCCTCCACAAAGGACTAAAATGGGTCCACAGCGTCGTTTGGGTATCTATATAGGGTTTGATTCGCCCTCTATAATAAGATACCTTGAACCCCAGACGGGTGACGCATTTAAAGCACGTCTTGATGATTGTGAATTTGTTGAGGATTCATTTCCTAAACTTGGCACACAGTCCAGGAAGCCTGACGCTTCTAAGACCATTTCTTGGAACACTAAGACTTTGTCTCATTATGATCCGCGTACTAGTCAATGTGAAGATGAGATCCTGAAGATTCTTCATCTTCAGAATACAGTACATTTACTTCCGGATAAATTCACTGATAACCAGAAGATTGTCAGATCACACATCCCTGCTGTCAACACGCCAGCTAGGATTGACATCCCCAAAGATGGATGCAATCCGCCGGCAGCAGAAACGGCTGTACCTCAATTGAAAAGAGGACGCCCACCAGGTTCGAAGGACAAAGTCCCTCGTAAAAGAAAAAATCCTAGAGAAATAAAGATGAACCCAACACAGGATACTGAGCTCAGACCAGCTTCCTCTCCCCTCCTAGATTCCCCTGAAGAGGAACAAATAGGAGAAACATCATTAAATTTTGTACGTACTGAGGAGGTACTGGACAGAAAAAGCACAGTCGTCGACGACGACTTTGCGTTCGATATTGCCATTCACGTCACTGAATACGACGATGACATCAAACCACGGTCTCTAGTGGAATGTAAACGCAGAGACGATTGGCCAAAGTGGAACGAGGCAATAAGAGTAGAGCTGGACTCACTCTTGAAACGCGAAGTCTTTGGACCAGTAGTCCAAACACCTGAAGGTGTAAAACCTGTGGGATATAAGTGGGTCTTCATCAGAAAAAGAAATGAACACAACGAGGTTGTGCGCTACAAAGCACGGCTTGTAGCACAAGGTTTTTCCCAAAGACCGGGAATAGACTATGAAAAAACATATTCTCCGGTTATGGATGGGAATACCTTCCGATTCCTAATAAGCCTCTCATCTCTAGAAGGCCTAGAAATACAGCTCATGGACGTTGTGACTACATATCTATATGGCAATATAGATAAAGATATCTATATGAAACTCCCTGAAGGATATAAAATTCCACCAGAGATAGCAGATAGACCTCGGGACGTCTATTCTGTTAGGCTTCAAAGATCATTATATGGTCTTAAGCAATCGGGGAAAATGTGGTATAACAGACTAAGTGAGTTCCTTGCTATGCAAAGATTCACAAATGATAAAGTCTGCCCGTGTATCTTTATAAAAAGATCGGGAACAGGATTCATTATAGTCGCCGTCTATGTCGACGACTTAAATCTCATTGGATCTCCTGCAGAGATAGCTGGGATATCTGAAAGCCTTAAGAATACTTTTGAAATGAAAGACCTAGGCAAAACAAAGTATTGTCTTGGCTTACAGATCGAACACCTTAAGGGTGGTATCCTGTTACACCAATCCACATATACACGAAAATTACTTAAAAAATTCCGAATGGATAAATGTCATCCTCTTAGTACACCAATGGTTGTTCGATCATTGGATGTAAAGAACGACCCCTTCCGTCCGCTGGAAGAGGGGGAGGAAATGCTAGGTCCTGAAGTACCTTACCTCAGTGCCATTGGAGCACTATTATATCTGGCTAATTGTACGCGTCCCGATATAGCGTTTTCAGTTAACCTAGTAGCCAGATACAGTGCAGCGCCCACAAAGCGCCACTGGAATGGAGTTAAGCATCTTCTGCGCTACCTCCAAGGGTCTATAGACCTGGGATTATATTTCCCGAAGGGTGGGTGTCCCACCTTAATTGGTTATTCAGATGCAGGTTACAGGTCTGATCCCCACACCGAGAAATCACAAACCGGATTGGTGTTTACATTCGCTGGTACGGCCATCTCCTGGAGGTCTGTCAAGCAAACCACTGTAGCAATCTCATCCAACCATTCCGAACTCCTCGCGATCCATGAAACCAGCAAAGAATGTGTTTGTCTTCGTTCTGTCATTCAACACATCTTAGTATCTATCGGCCTGAAGACTGGTGACCTTGAGCCAACTACTATATTTGAAGACAATGCAGCCTGCGTTACTCAACTCCAGTCTGGCTTCATCAAGGGTGACAAGACGAAGCACATATCTCCCAAGTTTTTCTGGACGCACGATCTTCAAGAGGAGGAGCAAGTTAAAGTACAGCAGATCCAATCATGTAATAATTTAGCTGACTTGTTCACTAAGGCTCTGCCTAGATGTACTTTTGTAAAACTTGTAAAAGGAATAGGGATGAGACATCTGAAAGAGCTACAAACCTGAAGCTTGTATGGTTCAGGGGGAGTAACCTATGGGTTGTACTCTTTTTCCTTAGACTGATGGTTTTTTTCCACTGGGTTTTTCACAGCTAAGGTTTTAACGAGGCAAACAAGTTTACTCTGGATCCAGAAGTATCCACCCCATTAGCTTTACGAACCCTGAAGTGTTCATAAGTTAAACCCAAGGTAATAGATGGATAAGGGGGAGTATTATGAGATGAGGGAGGCATTTGGCCTCCCCCTCATTATCCCTCCATTCACACCCTATTATGGTGGTGTAACACCTCATTAAGTGGGGGTGACTCTTGGGTACTCAACCTATTCACATTGACTATCTATAAATATACATCATAGGTCTTTGGCCTATGTATGGGTTTCAAACATGCACAATTTAATTTTGAAAGCAAAGACATAATAGAAAAAGGAAACCCATAAAGAATACAAAATCAAATATACAAACTAAGGAAACCAATCAAACCCGTACGAGCACGTGTATAAAACTTGTCAGGATGAACGCACATCATAGGCTCATACCAACACCAGACTCAATACGACACTTGAAGACATGCTTGTAGATTCACACTTCCTATTATTTGTTGCCTATTATGGTTCCATCAATGAGTGAAGAAATTTGTAAATAGACCCATTCACATTTTTTTAAAAATCGACCCTTTTGAATTTTTTTATAAAAATTGACTCATTTTTTCGTCACGTCAGTATCGTAACGAGAAAACGGGTTAATTTTTTTAATCTGATTCTTAAATAGTCGAGATTGTCAACACCGACTATTTAGGACATAGAATGTTCGGGTTTAGGATTGTAATTGGGGTTTTGCAACCTCCTAAATGGTCGAGGTTGATAACCCCTACTATTTAGGAACAAAATTTAAAAAATCGATCTACTTTCTAGCAACGATGCTGACGTGATGAGAAAGTAGGTTGATTTTTGTAAAAAAACCGCAATGAGGTCGAATTTTTTAAAAAAAAATGTGAATAGGTTAATTTAGAAAATTTCTTCTCAATGAGTCCAAAGTTGGAAAATCTTTTTTAGCTCAAAAACTACTCCCGCTTAATATAGTTTATTATTCCTTCCTCCAGCTTGAACGGCTAACCAAGAAGGCAACGTGATTGTAGTGGGTCCCACCTTCCATCTTGGTCTTAAAGTAGGTCCCTGCTTTCTCTTTCAGCACCGCCTTTTTTTTCTCCCCTCTCGATGAGCCTACAGCCAAACCCGTACTTTCATCGGGCAGGCGAACGAATTTTGATTTCTTTAAAAAGGACAAATTACAGTTTTTAAAGAAAAAGCAAATTTGAGAACAAAATCATGGGCGATTATTTCTTGTAATTGTTTCCCCGTTATTCTTTACTTTTTTAGTTTTTTTACCCTAAAAAAGAGTCCTTTTTTTATTTATAGTCGGTAGAAGTAGTGTCAAGAAAGACGAAGATAACATGTTAAACAAACGGAGAAAGCATGGGTTGGTGCATTTAACAAATTGTTTTAGCTTATTATATTGGTTTGTTCATAATTTTTTTTAAATAATGACCGCAGAAGCAAAAAAAATTCAAGTGGGTCAAAGCAATTTGACAATTTGAAGTTGCTTTAATCAGAATTAGTCTGAGACAGATGAATCAATTTTTTTGTTATAAAATATGGAATAGCTATCATAGGGGGAACAACTAACTTGTATATATTATTTGATGGCATTATGAATTTGATAAATTATAGAAACACTTCTATTGTCTCATCTATTGAGTTCATTCTGACTTTGCTCTATTTATTTATGAGTAACCTATAACTTATAATTTCATGTAAGGTTCAAACAAATAAAAAAAAGAAAGGATCAAGAAGAAAACAAAGATAGCATTGAATGAAATGTTGTTATGTTGAAAGCATTCGTAACTGAGAAGTAATTTTAATCAGAGAATTAAAAAGCATCTCATTTAAAAAGAAAATTAGATCACGTCTAAATGGAATTTGGGCTAAAATACAAGCAATTTTGTTCTTTATTCCTCACACCTTCAAATATTTTTAATCCCACAAGTATCAATGACTTCCTAGGCCTTCTTATAGCAAAGTATCATATTAATTTCGC
>BQKN01064810.1:341734-365580 GCA_022839385.1 Asparagus kiusianus
ATAGGGACCCCTTCAGATCTTGACTTGAAAAAATGACACCAAAATATGAGAATAAAGAAAATAAAAATTCTTAACATCCAAACATAAAAAAGACAAATTTTCTTGTTGCAATTTTATTATTTATTTTTGTAAAGAAGAGAAACAAAAAGCAAAAGCAGTAGCTTCATCAAAAGAGCGTGAGACGCATCATTACACCCAACGTCCTCCCAAGCCCCGGCTTTTGGAGATAAAAATGGCATTTTTAGGGCTCAAGAGATTCTCAAAATTACAAGGGTTCTGAGGAGTTCTTTTAATAATTTCTTGAGAGCAATGGCGGATGAGCGAGCCAAGGTCCGAGTGGTCCGCTGTCCAAAGTGCGACAAGCTTCTCCCTGAGCTCGCCAATTTCACTGTGTACCGTTGTGGAGGTTGCAATGCTACACTCCAAGGTAAGTTTTTGACGGCTAGATTTTAGCATTTGAGTGTGATTCAGGGATTTAGTGGGTAAAAGGTTTGATTTTGGTGTGATCATAGAGAAGCTGGAGTTAAATTTGGGGAATGCTGTGGATTTAGTTTGAAAGCTGTTTTTTTTAATTTAGTTTCGTTTTTTTTTTTTGCGGAAAGGCTTTTGATTTTTCTTCTTCTTTTTTTCCCTTTAATACCTTAAAACTTTGTATATGAGCTCTTACAATTTATGTACCCGTTCTGTGAATTTTCTTTTTCTTGATTTGAAAAGAACTCAAACCTTTTCTGCTGACGAATTTAAGTGATGCTGGATTGTTGGTTTCTAACTGTTGTTTGAGTACGTTGTGGGCTAAAAAAAAAGAGGTTTAGGAACTATTTTTTCCTGATAAATTGAGTACCATAATGCTTACTCTATGTTCCTCCTCTTCAGTTTTATTACAGTACAATGCGCTTTATGGGTAATGGACCGTTATTATGCAAAATTTGGATTTTGTATCGCTAATGTAAACAGTGGTTTGTATCAAAATTACATTTTCCCTTTGTTTGGTTTTTGGACTGTTCTCTCTATATCTTAAGGATTCTGTTCTTCATGGTAGAAGATTAAAAATAAGAGCTGTTTTTTCAGCAAAGAGGAGGAGTGCGGAATCAGACGCTTCATCAGAAAAATCCGACGGAGTAGCTGTTAAATGTCTCGACAGTGCAGATGTTTGTTCTGAAAAGAATGCAGTAGTGGCTTCTGATGCAAGTTCTGAGGTCAATTCGAAAGGTGAAAGAGTTGAGATTAGAGGAGAGGATGAGAAGTTCTATTTGAAGGATTCACCAATATCTGATTGTACTTTTGTACCTAGAAGTGAAAATGGAGATGATTTGAGAGAACCAGAAATCTCAAAATTAGGTGAATCTTCTATAGAAAGTGGAATAAAGTGCGGAGATGGTAAATACCGACAGTGCTCTGCAGCTGCACCTAATGTTTTCCCTGCCAATTTGGATGATCTTGTCCAAGAAAAGGTAGAAGAGCAACAAGAAACCAAAATGCAAGTCGAATGTACTAAGCCAAACCCCAAATTCCAGCAGAAGGAATCCTGGAGGAATGAAGATAATAATAGAGCATCAACATTTCGAGGTCCTAATCCTTATCCTGATGAAGGCCCATCAAATTACAATCAAAATTCTGCCAAAAGGAAAACCTTTGATAGTCCTTGCTCAGCTGAGAATCTTGACGAAGATCGAGCTGAGCTTTTGAGAAAGCTGGATGAGTTAAGAGATCAACTCAGAAGATCTTGTGAGGTTGCTGAAAAACCAAAAGAAAGGCCTTCTGCGAGTAGAACAACATTCTCAAATCCTTATGCTCGTAATGGCCGAAATAATTGGTTTCCGGAAGGTTCTTCATCATTGAACCGGACATCTTCTCGGCATTCTCCTTTCATGAATAATCAGAGCATGGACTTGCCAAATCTTTATCCAACAGTTCATCCACAGAATGGAATTCCTGGATATAGAGAGGTATTTGGGCCCCATTCACTTGGGAGAGCTCAATTTCACCCAACTGGTCAGTATGCAAGGCCTATGAGCAATGGCCTATATGGACAATTCGATCCAGATCCTCTTGTTTCCTATCACCATGATGGGTTTTACCATCAACCTGCTTGCTCTTGTCTTCATTGCTACAATAGTCAATGGCCATCCTTTTACAGTAATCAGAGAGTTCCGTATCCTGTAAACAACCATGGGTTTTATCAGGCAGAAGGTCCCTCGATTCTTGGACAGCAGAATTATAATCAAAGAGATCTCAATGGTCCTTTGGCTTCTAATGAACCACGTTATCGCCAGAGGCCCGTGTTCATGAAGAAAGAAGGGCTCAATTGTCGACCCGTTGCTGGTGCTGCTCCGTTTGTTTCATGCTATAATTGTTTTGAGTTACTGCAACTACCTGAAGACATTTTAAGAATGGGAAAGAATCAGCATAAGCTTCGCTGTGGATCTTGCTCCCAGTTGATCTCATTTGAGTATGATGGGAAAAGACTAGTTACTTCTGGCCCTGCTCAAAAAACAAATACTTCTGAGAATAACAATAATGATGGGATAAACAATCATGCGAATGAGCATCTGGCAAATTCTTTGTCTGGAAGTTTTGATAGCACAGGATTTGAAGTTCACTCTGCAGATGAGAAGATAGTTTTGCCTTCATACCCTGTCTCAAGTGCTGAAATGTTAGAAAAGGGATATGGTTTTCATATGAGTGAGTCAGAGAAAATGCAAGGGCTCTCATCATCCCCCACCACTTCTGAAGATTTAGATAGCCCAGATAGTATGATTTGCCGAAGAGATGTACCAAGCTCAACTGAAATTCCTTTAGAAGCTAGAGGGCTTTCACGTGTCCCAAGTTTACCACTTCGTGAACATTTTGCATACCCATTATCTAATCAAGTGGTTGATGGGCCTGGAAATGGAAGTAGGAGCAGGCGTTCTGATCAAGAGAAAATTATATCCACGAATGGCAACTTTAAGCAGAATTCTGTAAGAGATGTCCCTGTGGCATCAGAAATGGACTTATCAGCTGATGAATATCCAGATGCTGGTTCTCGTGATTCTTGTGAAGTAAGCAATGATGAAGACCAACCTAGGGCCAAAAACAGCAAGAATGGTGAATCCTTCTTTGCTGGCCTCATGAAAAAGAGCTTTAAAGATTTCCCCCGCTTTAATCAATCAATGGAGAATGGCAGGTGTAAAGTTTCCATTAATGGCCATCCAATTTCTGATCGTTTAGTTAAGAAGGCTGAGAAGCTAGCTGGACCAATCCATCCTGGAAATTATTGGTATGGTTTCTCAAATTTGACATCAACTGCAGTTTGTTTCTATATTTAATTAGTTCTAGGTCTATATACCTTTGTTTGTGATTATTTTTCAATTATCTAATCTAAGTCATGGACTATTGGTATGCTTTCACAAATTTGACGTCTACTGCAATTCTTTTCTGTATTGCAATTAGATCTATGTCTATATACCTAGGTGTGTGTTTAACATTTTTTTCAATTATCTAATCTAATGCATGGGGTTAAATAAGTTATCTTATGCATTTGCATTACATTTCATATTAAGCTAATGCCAATAATATATATAAATATTATTTTTGCATCTTCCTTCGGGAGTTACTCCCTGAAAAATTATTTGGTTTTGTGAAGATGATCACTGGCAGTTAATTTTTAAAGTCAGGGAGTGTAAGCAAAAAAAAAAAAGAAAAAAAGAAAAAAAAAAGATTCTGCAGCTTATTTAATTATAGCTGTACCATGAAGTAAGATAGAGTTTTAACATTCTCGAATTCAGATATGATCATCATTCTGCAATGAAATATATCTGGAAGAAACACCCTGATATTTTAAAATTGTAAATAACTATACAAGGACAAACATCAATGGGTTCCATACTTTGGTTCAAATTGTCCATTTTTTTGTCGTATTGGTTTCCCAATTTTAGGATGCTGCTTTGTCCTGAACTTTGAAACAGATGAAAATATGTACCAAGTACCAATCATTTTTATGGTGTAATTGGTTAAAAACTCTTTAATTAAAACATCCTATGCCTGTGTTGTGGTCCTTGTCAAATGAGTGAATGACTATTAGAATGTGGGAACTGCAATGTTCAGCAAGCTACTTCCTGGTATTTGAAAGTCTAATGAAATTGGTAATTTAATGAGCTTGGTATGGTGCTTACTGTAAAGTTGAATAGGATATCCGCTCTGTTGAATAGTAGTGCTCATCTTGCACTACCATGCATTATTCCCAGTCTAGACCTGAAAATTTGACCTTAAGTCAGATACCCATGGCATGGTTATGAACAGGGTTACATGCTATATCATTTTACATTTTCTGGATACTGTTTTAATCTAGTTTGCATTCCTGATTCTTCATATGGGGCACAATTTGACAAGGTTGTGCTGCTTTCTACATAGAAAATAATTTTTTTATATCCTTCTTCAGGTATGACTACCATGCTGGATTCTGGGGCGTCATGGGCCATTCTTGTCTTGGCATTATTCCTGTAAGAGTAATAATGCAAATCTAAAGTACCCTGTAACTATATGCTGATTTATTTGTACTTGAACACATTTTTGCAGCCATTCATTGAAGAATTTAATTATCCTATGCCCAAGAGTTGTGCTGGGGGGAATACTGGTGTTTTTGTAAACGGGAGAGAGCTACATCAGAACGATTTGGCTTTGCTTGTTGGCAGAGGATTGCCTGCTACTGAAGGTCAATCTTATACGATTGACATTTCTGGGAAAGTTTGGGATGCCGCCACTGGTGAAGAACTAGACAGTCTTGGAAAGCTTGCTCCAACGTAAGTGTCTGCACCTTACCTTTTAGTTGCATGAAATTATCTGCATTGTTAAAACTTGGGAAGTAGGAACCTATTAGTAGCTTCTGAAATAACCTTTTGTGGCAACTATTTGAGAGAGTTATCTATTGCTGTTATTCATAATGGTTGATCCCATAACAGAAATTTATTTGAAATGTTTTGTTTAAAACCTTATTGAATGCAGGCGAGGATGATTTTTTTTTGGGTTCAAAATATTAGTTGTCTTATGGCTAGGAGACTAGATAAATATTAAAAGTTGAATGCAGCCCAGGATGATTTTTTATTTTTATTTTCATTTTTATTTTTGTGTTTTGTTCAAAAGATTAGTTATCTTATGGCCAGGAGACTGGATAAATATTAAAAGTCGAACCACTGGTGAAAAATATTCATCTAGTTTTTGATTACCATGCATTCAGCCTTGGCAAATTTCATATTGTACATCTTCACTGAAAAGGAAAATCTGCATAATAACTATGAATATTTTGTTCTTGTACTGTGACTCCAGATTATATCATCACATGTCATGACCATGTTGGCAAATAAAATGTAAAAAGAAGGAAATAATTATTCGTTATTAGCGCGGAAAGTACACATATGTCTTTTAAAAAACACAAAAAATGAAAAAGGTGAAGATATAAGTGCCTAGTAAATCATATTTAACATGGTTTAGTTCCCAAAAGACTGTAGATTGCGGTAAATAAAAAGTGCTACGTATTGTCAAGCTTTACATGTTAAACACTTAATTTGTTTGGATACATATATGCCAATCACCTACTATGTATACACACAAACACGCCACACAGATATGGACTTAGGTTCTTCGTTTGATCCTTCGGAAGGTTTTGAAACCAAATTCTCCCTTTTGGGATTAGATATTGGGACATCTATTTTTCTAGTCCACTCCAGTAAGTAAATAAGGTAGATCTGCATTTTTGAAAGTTCCTGCAAACTAAAAATCGAGTATAAAATGGATTGTTGAAAATGTTATTTGCTTAAATCAGCACTGTGGAACATAATATAAACACTTTAGAATTCTTTCAAAAAAGTGTTAGTTCTCAAACATTTTATAAATTAGAATAAGCTAAAACTTGCTATTTAGGCAATTAATTTGCATTTTGATGCATGGGCAAATCAACTTTGAAAACTTATAATTTATATTTTAGGCACTCTAAATAGTTTACATCCACTTTAGTGGGTGGATCTCTCATATGATTGTCAAATATTAAACTTTAATGGAAGGATGTCTCCAAATTTTATAGTCAACTCTCTCATTTTTATGAGCTTGTATTTATTTATGTATATATGTGTATTGTTCATAGTTGCATGGAACCCGGCTCGTTCTGGTTCACAGGTACGTCACTTATTTGGAATCAGGTATGAGGAGGGTATGCTTATATGGTATACTGGGAAACATGATATGCTCTAGGTTGGGTTTTTAACTCTAGGAATCTTAGAGCCTGCAATTAAGGTAAGTTTTCTGTTTTTTAGGTTACGAAAAATGATTGTTTTTTTTTCAAATTTGAATTTTTTAAATCGGGTCGCCAAAGTTGGTAAACTGGCTTATTGAACATGACCCATTTTACTAGTGTACCGCGTTCTAGGACGATTGCATGCGGGTCGTGGTTCTTAATAGTGTCGCACGTTCACAACATCTGTGATATTATTTGTATTATATTAGGAAATAATAGGTATGAGATCACAACCCATTTTGCTAAATGAGTTACCAAAGATGGAGATGTGATGAGGCCCACCATGATAGTTATATCTGATGACTGTTGTTGGGTCTCGCCATGCTCATCTCTTAGTAGCTTATTTAGTAGAATGAGTCACCAACTACCAACTTATAACTCTCTCTATGCATGTATTGCATGCATGCATGTATATATGTACATACATAACACACACACATATATGTATATTCATACATAATGGGAAACATGGGTATGAGTGACAACTCATTTTGCTTAGCTACCAATAAGTAGTCAAACTAGAGTAGGTGTGACATCACCACTCTTTTCTCTTGATGGCTCAATTTGCTAAATGAGGTGAGGTGGCAGGCCATATTCAATAACCGATTCATATATACATAACTACATGTATATGTGTGGGTGTGGAAAGAGAAAAAACCCTGAGTAATTATGGGAAGAATTTGGCGGCAGCTTCTTCCCAATGGAATTCGATGATGAGGCATCCATTTGCAGGATCTACTCAGTTGAATTTAGTCTACGCTATTTTATGTTGGCTAAACACAAATATTTTAGATTCTTTTGCTCATGAATAGGCACAAAATGGATGACTGAAGAAAAATGTTATTTTTCTTAGACCTTTACTTTTGGTATTATGATTGAAGTTCAAATATTTGGTCCTCAAAACCCTTAGAATCCTTATACCTCAGTTTTTTTTTTCTGGTTAGGTCTCAAACATTTTGCACCTTAACTAATCCACTTGCTATTAAATGGTTTATTTTCACCTCTCAATGCATGAACAAATTTTTTTGAACCCCTCTTCTTCTTCTTCTTCCTTTTTTTTTGGTTTTTAGGAATTTTAGAAGATGTAAACGAATTTTGAAGAGTAGTGGATCTCTTGTATGAATGACCAAACATCAAATTTAAAAGAATTGATTTGTCTCTCAAATTTCCTGAGAAGTAGACAAGACTCTATAAGTTATTTCTAAATTATTTATACTTTTTGTGTTTTATTTATCTTATTTTGAGTTGGTTGACAGATTTATGCATTCTCGGCGAGTCATGTTTAAAGAAATCAAGGATACAACCCATAACAAACCAAAGGAAACGTTATGTGTTTAATTCAAATATACTGTCAATGTCAATAGTACAAACTTTTTGCTTCTCTTTTTTTGCAATGAAGTTACTAGCATTTTGAGGCATGGAAACAAGTTTTGATTAAATAAATGGTCTTTTGTTAACTAGGGCATGTTTGCAAGTGATTTATAAACAGTATTATCTTCAATTGAATGGCGAAGTACTTTGTTTTATATGTGTATAGTCATGTTAATTCACAAACTTTTATCGCATTTGTGAAGAACTCATTCCAAATATCCTTGTAAACAGAATTGAGAAAGTAAAGCATGGCTTTGGTATGCGGGTTCCAAGAGTTTCTGCTTAGGCGGCATGAATGTTATATTCAACTGTGAAGGTTTTGATGTTTGGTGAGGATGTTAGTTGCGGGAGACTGGAAGAGGAAATGAACTGATACAATCTCCATGGGAAGAGCCAATTGTCACAGGAGACTTTTCATTGTAACTCGGTAGATGCGAACACATCAATCTCATCTCTAACAAGCTTGATGTTTTAAGGTTGTTTCCTTTTGTGTGATTTTATGTTTGTTTGGAAATGTTTTCTTTGTATCGTGTCGAGGTTAGATAGTTT
This sequence comes from Asparagus kiusianus, assembly GCA_022839385.1. NCBI lineage: Eukaryota > Viridiplantae > Streptophyta > Magnoliopsida > Asparagales > Asparagaceae > Asparagus > Asparagus kiusianus. The sequence continues at coordinate 349,923 of BQKN01064810.1, forward strand.
GTTATGATAGGTTCAAATACATGTGTTTTCTTTGTGCTTTACCGCCTATTGTTTTTGTTCTATATATTGCGCATGTTCATGTGGGCAAGCTTGATCAAGACTGAAGCCCTCTACTTTTACTATAAATTGTCAATGGAATGTGGATTAAGATCTGTGATACAAGATTGCGTTGCTTGAAGACTTCGACTAATGATTGTTGCTACATTGCTGATTAACGGATAATGGCACGATTAACACCTGTGAAATTAAATATTATGACGCCTCTTTACATGTCAGTGTACCTCTCGATAACAATCATGAATACAGTACTCAATAACTTTTACTGAAAATGTCAAAAAGCCTTGTAATGTTGTGAGAGCCAGAGGTACTTAGGTATCAATTCAATATGTGAGTGCATGAATGCTAACTTTGATCTCTCTACCTGCTATCTGAAGCTTTCAAAGGTAAAATCCATTGTCCATACCAATTCTTGCAGGGTTGGTGTCTCTCGTAGACATCTGATGAGAAACAAAGCTTGTCTATTGACAGGAGAATAGTAAGTGTAAATGAAGCAATGTGAAAGAGTGTCGAGGAAAATATTAGGACAGGACCTCATTTAGTATCACCGCACATGTCTCTGTCGCTTGCCTGACAAAGACCAATTATTTATAGTCAGATTGATGTAGCTTTCATGTCTTCAGCATTGCCACCCACTCCAGCTGCTCAAATGGTCCCACTGCAAGAGCTTCATGCAATAAGTTCATGCAGTCAAATCTTGCAGTTTACTGACTACTGCTGCTGCAGTGCTGAGGCTTTCTGTATCTCTCATGCCATTTCATGCGGGCATCAGTGATTTTAAATGCTGGGTTAATTGGGAACAGACCCCCATTAGTAGTATCAGCCACAATTGTGAGTAAGACCTTCTGTAGTCGTATTTTTGTGAAAAGCCCTCCTTAGTGAATTTTTTGATTCCTTAATCCGTTAAAAAGGTTTAAGGAGGTGGGTAGACTTCCTATAGTTTTATTGGTGAAGATAGATCATCAAATTATTTTGATTTTAAAAAGAGTTGAAATCACTAAGAGGGTGTATTCGCACCTGAGCCAGTATTATAGGGGGTCCCTGCGCCACAAATAGAGCTATGTGGGGTTGAAATGCAATCAGTTATACTAAAGTGTGACTGTTCGCAATCAGCCCTAAATGTTTTATAATTTTAATATTGCAGAATGAGCTGATAAAATCAATTGATCTGCTAGTTTTCCGTTGCAAAGATTACTTAAAAGAGTTGTAAAGTGACCAATTAGCTAATCCAATTTCTTCACTCTCTCTGCTTGCATAACTAATTGTTGTGTGATTGCTTTGAAGAAACATGCTGCTGATTTCATGGGAACAAATTCAATCAACTTTGAAAAATTGATATCTCACTAACCCCACTTACCAAAATAATGCAAGATTAATTTCTGCTCTCTTGTCGAGGTTAAGCCTCAACTTTGATTTCAGTTTCTTCACTGTCTGAGCATGCAAATGTTGGAGTATGCAAACCGCGGAAGATAAAACTTAAACATCAAGAAACCCCAAATCTACCAAGCAATCAAGACAAACAGCAAACATAACGTGGTTCCACACGATTAAGATGATCCATGTACGTTTATGGGGAGAAGGGGGAAGATCTTATTTCTTTTGAGAAGAGATTACAAGAGGTTGAAACTACACACCCCTAACAATGTGGAATATTGATCTCTATTTTTTCTTCTTCTTATTGCTAAACCCATGGATTGATACAATATACATAGAGATTGGTTTTGCTCAATCCTATTACAACTCTAACTTGAATCCTGTAGGCGTCTAACAATGCCTATGGGTATCCGCACACAGCTCAAGATGAAGAGAAGACGATGAACGTCGTTATCCGAGTCTAAGAGGATTATCTGTCGTCGACAAGCGCATGAAGCGAAACGACGAACCAAGTGGCACGCGCGCATCAATCAACACGTGCGCGTCAATCAGTTCGCGAGCGTCATTCAACACGCGCGCATCAATCAACGCGTGCATGTCAATCAGTTTGCGCGTCAATCAGTTCGTGTGCGTCAGTCAACATGCGTGCATCAATTAACACGTGCGTATATCAACCAACGCGTGTTCGACAGTCAATCTCGCAACGAAGCGTGCAAGTCAACAATACGATCAAATATGCAAAACGGTGAAAAATACAAGTCCCGGAAGAACCGGAAAACACGAAAATCAGCGAAGCCAAAAGCGCGCCGCGCGGTACGGACCAAACTGACCCGCGCCGGCGCAGGTCGGATCCGTCCGACCCGAGCAAGCGCGGGTCAGATCCGTCCTGCGCGCGCTGTTTCGACCCCGGTTCGGTTTTGACGGGTTTTCTCGGGATTTGTTGGTTCCTGAGCATCCAAACTGATCTGATATCATCCCCTAACATGGTTAATCAGTTATTAACTGAAGATAAGGATGAATCATTCATTCTCATCCAATAACCGCTTCCGAAGCTTATAAATACGAGCTCGGGGGCTCATTTCAACTGGGGGGATTATTATTCAAGATGAGGAGGTGCTGCCGGATTGAGGAGTCAAAGGAGCACGAATTTCAACGAGGGTGGACAGATCTTGGTGAGTTCTTCGGCATAAAGAAGGAGAGTTCGAGAGATCCGAAGCCCGTTCCCGTCCGTTCCTCGAGATTAGGGTTGGTCTTAATCTCGAGAAGAGCTACTGATTTCGCTTGGTCGATCTCAGTGCTTAAAATCAAACACTACTTCGGTGAAGGTGAAGCTCTGCCGGATTTTTCATCAACCGGATCTGATCAAAGGTGGTCCACGGATAAACCTCGGCACAGGCAAAGATCCCGCGCAAGCAGAAGACCAATAAACGATCTCTGTGTTTGTTTGACGAGAGTTGTATTTTTTTGGTTTTCATTGTGTAAAAGTCTTATAAAAAGACTATCTTTTTGTTTTTATTGTAACGACTAAAGTTGTAATAGATTCGATAGCAATGAAAATAGCAACTTTCGACGCAAACAAATCCTAATTGAATTTCCCAATTCATTTAATTCCTTCAAACCAATCCTAATTAGGATAGTATAACTAATCCTAATTATACTATCCTAATTAGAGTCCAAACCCAATCCTGCTTCTCAACTGATTTGAGTCATCACGAACTCAACAATCTCCACATTAACTCACATCACGTTGAATCAATCATTCGCGAAGATCTTCCAAAATCAACCCCCACTTTATACAACTCTCTCTCAAGAGTATCTCTCCAAAGTTACTTTCTGAAGAACGTGGATGAAGTCCAGAGATGCTTTGAACTTCTCCATTGAAATGGCCTTTGTCATCATATCCGCCGGATTCTTCTTTGTACCGATCTTCATCAATTCGATCACTTTTTCCTTGTCAATTCACTCTCGGATCTTGTGATACCTGATGTCAATGTGCTTCTTCCGCTTGTGATACTTCTGATCCTTCGCAAGATGAACCGCGCTCTGACTGTCACAATGAATAGGTACTGAATCCTGCATGATGTCAAACATCCTTACCAAACCCCGCAACCACAGAGCTTCCTTCGATGCCTCAACTGCAGCTATGTACTCCGCCTCAGTCGTCGAAAGAGCCACAGTTTCCTGTAACTCAGCCTTCCAACTAATAACACAGTTAGAAACTGTGAATACATACCTCGTCATTGACATTCGCTGATCAAGGTCGCCTGCGTGATCTGCATCGACGTATCCTTGTAGTTTATTGGACCCCTTATCCTCCAAAGACTGAAACAATAGGCCCATCTTTACATTCCCTCGTAGATAACACAGAATCCACTTTACCGGCTCCTAATGCTAATTTTCTGGATTTGACATGAATTGACTTACTGAACTTACTGCATAGGCTAAGGCCTAGCGCAAACCATAGCATACATCAGCGATCCCACCGCACTCACATATGATATCCGAGATATTTTTCCTTCTTCTCTACTGTTTGTGGACATTGCTTTGAGGATAATTTGAAGTGACCGACTAAAGGAGTAGAAACTGATCGTGCTTCATCCATGTTGGGCCTTTTCAACACCTTGAGGATATAATTCTCTTGGGACAACCAAAGTTTATCAAAAACCATGTCTCGTTAGATATCCATAAATAAGATCTTCTTGGCTGCTCCCATATCCTTCATGTCAAACTCCATCTTCAGTTGCTATTTGACTTCCTTAATTTATGCCCTTTCCTTTGCAGCTATCAGTATATCATCCACATATAACAACAAATATGTTGGATGCACAGTCTGCTTGTAATAGACACGATCATCATACTCACATCGATTAAAGCCGGTCTTGATCATGAATGAGTCGAAGCGCTTGTACCACTGCCTCGGAGATTGCTTGAGCCCGTACAAAGATCTCTTAAGAAGACAAACCTTGTCCTCTTCACCTTCGCGGAGATATTCCTCAGGCTGCTTCATGTAAATTTGCTCCTCTAATTCTCCATGTAGAAATGCTGTTTTAACGTCCATCTGCTCCAACTCCAAATCATACTATGTAACAATAACCAACAATAAATGAATGGACATATGTTTGACTACGGGAGAAAAAAATCTCATTGTAGTCCACTCCTTTCTTCTGAGCATATCCCTTGGCAACCAACATTTCCTTGAATTGCTCACCATCTTTCTTCTGAAAGATCCACTTGCAACCAATCGCCTTTGAGCCTCTTGGAAGATTAACCAGAACCCACGTTTGATTCTTCTCTAAAGACTCCATCTCCTGCTCCCTGGCTGTAATCCACCTGTCATGATCATCTACTTCAATGGCCTCTCTGTAGCTACATGGGTCTCCATCTTTTGTGAATAAAGCAAAAGATACGTGATCATCGTCTTCCTAACCATATCTAGTAGGTAGCACCATTGTACGGCTCGAGCGTCTCAATACTATTGGCTCCTCCTCCTATGTAGTAGCTATGTCTCCATCACCGATTAAAGTCTCATCGGTAGGCCCACTAGGGCTTGCAAGGCTTTCCAAAAGCTCTACATCTTGTACCCGAGAATCTGTAGAAGCATTTGGAGCTCTACCTTGCGCCTTGTCTTCTGTCTTCGAATATGCCCGTATGATAGCGTCTTCATCAAAGACCACATCTCTACTGGTAAAGACACTATGAGTCTCATGATCTTATAACCGGTACCCTTTGACTCCATAAGTGAATCCTATGAAGATACACTGTCTCGACTTGGACTCCATCTTGTTTCTCTTCTGACTGTCTACAAGACTATACGCTGGACAACCAAATATGCGTAAGTTTGAGTAGTCCACTGATTCTCCTCACCATATCTTCTCTGGGATCTGAAGATCAACGGCTGTAGATGGTGACCTGTTAATCAAATAACATGCATGATTTACCGCTTCCGCGCAAAAACCTTCGAACATGTCTGCTTGTAGCAAGAGACTGTGGGCTCGCGTTTAGCTACTCCATTCTGTATGCTCGTCCTGACACACTTAACTGATGCTGGATGCCTTCATTAGTCAAGTACTCTTTAAATTCCCCGGATGTATACTTACCCCCATTATCTGACCTCAAGACTTTCACTTTCTGCCCCTTCTAATTTTTCACCAACGCCTTCCACTCCTTGAACTTCTGAAAAACCTCCGACTTCTGCCTCAAGAAATAGACCCAAAGCTTCCTGGAGAAATCATCAATGAAGGTAGCATAATACCTCATAACCCCAATGGATGCCTTCAGTGAGGGCCCCCACACATCAGTGTGGACAAGATATAGCAACCCTTTGGACTTGTGCTGAGAAGTAGAGAAAAATACTCTACATTGCTTCCCCAAAATACAATACTTACCAAAGTCAAGTTTGCATTGAATTATTCCTGAAAGCACACCCTTGCCGTGAAGTACTTGCAGACCCCTTTCCCTCATGTGTTCTAGACGCATGTGCCAAAGTCTCGTTCGATTAGTCTTCTCTGCTTCGGCTGAAACCTCGCCCTCAATGATGCTACCTACCAGTCTGTACAAGTTCCTCATGCGCTCTCCTTTCAAAATAGCTGTAGTGCCCCTAGTGACTGTGATAGCTCCACCTTCACCACTAAACTTTCACCCTTGAGCCTCAAGAGCTCATCGTGAAAGAAGATTTTTCTTTAATTCCGAAACATACCGAACATTGGAGAGAGCCCTTTCCTATCTATCGTGCATCTTCATCCTGGTGTTCCCAATGCAAACAATCCGACACACTGTATTATTCCCCTTGAGAACCGATCCCTCCTTGGGCACATGTGATATATGCATCCTGAATCAAGTAACCAATCATCGGTATACTTGCTCGTACCTGACTCCGCAGTCAGTACGTCATAGAGATATTCTATGACACCATCATGGTTATTTTTACCCTTAGTGTTGTCAGTCCCGCCATCATATTTTTTCAAGTACTCATTGTACGACTTGAAATCCTTCTTGAAGTGACCTGGTTGTTTACACCAAAAACAGACGATAGAACTAGAATTTCCTTGAGCCTTGACCGGCTCCTTGCCCTTCGACTTCCCTTTCTTTACATTGGCAACTAGACCTGAAGATTCCTCTATGGTGTCCATCTTCCTGATGAGTTTATTATTCTAAAGCACCGAGATGACACCCTCCAACTCCAAAGTTTCCTTCCCATACATGATGGTAGTCGCCAAGTGATTGTAAAAAGCTTGGTCTTCTTCTTCTATCTTCACCTCAAGAGCCAACAAATTGCCAATAATCCTATTGAAGATGTTCAAGTGTTGCAGAATAGGCGTATCTTCCTTCATCCAAAGTTTATAGAGATGCTTCTTCTTGAAGAGTTTATTTAACAAACTCTTTGTCATATACAAGCTTTCCAACTTGCACCACATAGCCGCAACCGTGCTCTCGTTCATAATATTGTAGAGCACCTCATCTGACAAGTACATGATAATCGTAGCCTTTACGCGGACATCCATGTCTTTCCACTCATATTCATCCAAAGTGGATGACTTCTTCTCAAAACCGTCTAGGGACCGATTGACCCCTTTCTTCACAAGTAACACCATGACGTGCATCTTTCACAAGAGAAAATTTGACTTGCCATCAAATTTCTCCACCTCGAACTAGGTCGCTGTCGTCTTGGTCGCCATAGTAGCCCTAATACCAATTGTTGGAGTATGCAAGCCGTGAAAGATAAAACTTAAACAATCAAGAAACCCCAAATCTACCAAGCAATCAAGACAAACAACAAACAACAAGATTTAACGTGGTTCCATGCGATCAAGATGATCCGTGTACGTCCACGGGGAGAAGGGGGAAGATCATATTTTTTTGAGAAGAGATTACATGAGGTTGAAACTACACACCCCCTAACAATGGTAGAATATTGATTTCTTTTTCTTCTTCTTCTTATTGTTAAACCCATGGATTGATACAATATATATAGAGATTGATTTTTCTCAATTCTATTAGAACTCTAACTTGAATCCTAATTGAAGTAATTCCTTCAATCCAATCCTAATTAGGATAGTATAACTAATCCTAATTAGAGTCCAAACCCAATCATGCTTCTCAAATGATTTGAGTCATCACAAACTCAACAGCAATTGTATTTTGACTATTATCTATTTATGTCTAGGGGAGTGTGCAATCTAGTAAATCAAACTTAAAACAGAGTTTGAAAGATAAATCCTTTGTGTAGATTTTTAAAGTACCGTCTGATCTTATTATAATATGGATGGCATTATTGAAGTGTTAATTCATGGCTCTTTCTTATAATGTGGAAAAACTTTATATATATATATATATATATATATATATATATAGAGAGAGAGAGAGAGAGAGAGAGAGATGGGTATGCTTGGTAGTGAGGTGACACAATCCCCTTTACTCATTCAAATTGAGGACAATATTCACATGGGTTGAGAAGTGCATAGAGATATGCAAGCATTTGAATGAATGGAAGAGATTATGCCACCTCACTACAACGTACCACTTTTTGTGTTTGGTACCAAACATACCTATTTTTCTCATATATATACTAGTGTACGTCCCGTGCGAAGCACGGGTCTTCCCTTTTTATCGCTACATCAATCCATTTTTTAATTGCTACAGTATTTTTAAATGCCGTAGTTATTTTTTATTTTTTAAAATACCACAGTCATATTTTTTAAAATGCTACAGTGTCCCACTACTGCTACAATATATATTTTAAAATATTTTTAAAAATGCTACAGGATCTCGCCTATGCTACGATAATATTTCTTTGATAATGTATAGACGGTAAAAATTACCGCCACGAATTTGTAGATGAATCCACCCATGAATCGGAACCGCCCACTTGGGTGAAGGGCTAACCGCAACCACGGATTGGGTTTGCTAGCGCGGGCCCAAACAACACAAGCCCCATATTCGCCCTCATGCGCCAAAGTCAACTAGATTCGCCGGTATGGTAGGCTCACCCTCATGAGCCAGATTCGCCGGTATGGTAGGCTCGCCCTCTGAGCAAGATTCGCCTGCACGAGTCGAAAGCCAAATTCTTACCTAACGGGCTTTCCCTACTTCCCGTGACCTGAAAGGAGAAGGCACAGTGTTCCAGGACCGTCGAGTGGCCGCCCACAGTACGAGTGATCGGACAGATGCCAAATCAACCTGAACCCTCATAAATACAGTTCACCTCGCCCGTCAGAGTCAAGAACTGGATCCGCGGGCATTCGGCAAGCTATCCAAGCCCACTCGAGTACTGGGCACCCGTTTTCTCACTTCTCATGACCTGAGAAGGAAGAGCACAGTACTCAGGTCCTATCAAGCAACCGCTCGCAGTACGAGTGATCGGACAGATGTCAGATCAACCTACGCGCTCATAAATGCAACTCATCTCACCAGTCCAAGTCAAGAACTGGATTCGCCGGCGCACAGTAGGCTGGCCAAATCCACTCGAGTAGTGGGCAGTCGCTGCCTCACATACGAGGAGGGGCCTTCCCACTCCTACGTGACATGACGTGAAGCACAACCCCTCGAATGACCGCTCATAGTATAAGTGAGCAGCAAGATACCTCTCAACAGTATATGGTCACGTCCCATAATTCAAGGAGTGACCACGCCATCTCTCCACTATTTAAGAACTTCTTCCAGCCACGAAGAAGGGGTTCAGAACTTCTTCCAACCAAATAGAAGAGGTCTAGCCTTTCTTCTAGCCACGAAGAAGAGGTTTAGTTGCTTTAGCCATTCAGCAACTCGCTCAGAGTTGAATCAGCTAACCGAACCACTAGCTCTCGACCCCCAGCCGGGTCAACGACAAGCTCTCTGCATAATTCTTGCATTGCAGCGTCCTCTTCTAGTTCTGAGCCTTGATCGCCGGCGAATTAGAGGATTCGAACTCCATTAACCCGAGCTTCTACTGCGTACTGAAGCTCTCCAGCAACCTCGGTCAAACCGTCCAAGGGAAGCAGACTCGGCACGAGAATCGAGCGAAGCATCCTGTAGCTACCGAAAGTCCCCACGTTAAGCAAGGAGGGCATTCCCTCCGCTTCTGTCGTAAACGTTTGATTATTAGTTTGTAATAAGCTATTCTTATAAATATAAACGAAGTTCCTGTTTTCAGGAGATCAAAATTTACACCTACAGAAGATGACGACCACAGTGGGAGAAGCTGTTTCTTCAACAGAAATGGTGGTAGCTTAGTTCGACGAGGTTGCTATCAGGATGACTGTGGAGTCCGTAGAGAAATATAGTTCGACCAAGCCAAGTACGAGGAGTACTTGTCTTCTTCCTCCTCTGGCGGCGATGCGTCCCACAAACGCCACAGAGTCGTGCGTAGAGGCCGACCTCAAACGGTCAAAGACTCCGTGCCTCAGAGCTCTACCCAAGTCTCAGCGGGGGATCCTACTCCCTTTAAGTCGACTAAGGCCAACCCAGAAGTCGAGAGCCCGGGGCGAAAGTCTGCCAGGTGGGTCGCCAAACGGCCCCCGCAGACGATCATTCCAGAAGAAACGTCGGTTCATTCCGGCACAGACTATACTACCGCAGCCCACGCGGACGCTCCTCTCTCCAAAAGAGCTCGCCAACGGCAATGACAGACACTCGCCAGACAGGAGGCCTGAGCCTTCACCTCGTACGACGGCCTGAACTATTATGCAGGTACGAAAAATGTTAGACGGGAGGACAACTCGCCCGATGCCGGGAGACTCTCCAAACCAGTAGAGCCACTCGAGAGGGACGAGGCCGCCCGCTCAAGTGGACTTCGCTTTTCAGGTCACATCCTTGATGTGAATAAACCGCCGTGAGCGCGCGAGTCTGCCCAAGTAGACGAACTCTCAAGGGCAGACAGATCCTACCAGGATCACTTGACATGCGAGTGTAACAAGCGGGAAAGCCTTGGCCCCAAAGGCAAAGCGGTAGGCGATGCCTCGCAAACCCGCCCGCGCGAGCGAGGGGTTGAGTCTCGCCCACATGTTAGAGTCCGCCCGAACGTGAGGGTTCACCTATCAAGGCAAACTCGCCCAACTCCGACATTTAGGCGTTCCACCCGGTGCACAACAGGGGGCGCATCCAGAGCTCTCTCGTGCGGTCACCCGGGCGACCCTTCCGATGCTGGGTTATCGCCAACCACCCACGGAGGACCTCCGGGGATACCTAACTCGCAAACGCGCCGTACATGAGGCAAATCCTCAGTGCCACTACGAAAGGCTCATCCAAATAGTACTCGTTGACTGTTAATGTGTAGGAACGGCGAATCCTTCGGTGTTCGAGAGGCTTTCTCGACAGCCTTCTCCACCAAGGCCCTCCCGCCGAAAGCGTCATCACCGAAAAGGACGCGCCGCCGACGACCTAGAGCTCCCGTCTGCTACAATCAACATGGCGGATAGGGGTAAGGTGATACTTTTCGACTCTTCAGATTCGGACTCCGTCCTGGGGCCTAATCCTCGACTTGTTCAACACGGACAACACGGCATATACCAGCATATCCGTAGTCGCAAGGGGGTGAGCATCGGGTTTGATTATTCCACCTTAGCACCTCCCTCCTACGGTGAAGACGAGGATCACTCGGCGGCAGCCACGTCTCAAACCTCGCGCTCAAGTTAGGATGCATTAGCAAGAGTACATATGACTGAATTCGCCCACGAACAGACGGTGGCCCAAAATCTTGAGGAGCAACAGGCCACCATCGATTCCCTAAGAGAGATAATGGAATAACTTCTAAACAAGAAGAAGAAGAAGAAAAGAACCCAGCGCACCTTACCCCGGCGAACAGGTGATAAGGAGTGGGTACCTCCCCATCGCCCAGCGACTGAGACGGAAGATAATAGTAATCCACAATCCGATTACTCTTCCAAGACATCGCTGGGAACGTCACATACTGGGGGTAGCACCCGCGACAAGAGGTTTGATGAGTTCCAAAACCAGCTCAATGCGCTGAAGCTTCAGCAGAACATGAACAAGCTGGGGGTGGTCCGGCCCTATCCTGTCGAATGGGACACAGTCCCATACCCAGTGAAGTTCAAACCAATTAGCTTGGTGCAATTCGATGGCAAGGGCTCACCCTCGCAACACATTTACTACTTCATGGCGCAGACCGGATTCCTTACGGGGAATGACGCTATTCTCACTCGGCTATTCATAGGCACCCTCAAGGGGGTGGCTTTTGAATGGTTCCGCAAGTTAGAACCCGGCGCTATCAAGTCATGGGCCGACGTTGAAAGGCTCTTCCTAGCCCGCTTCTTCGACGACGACACGGAAGTGTCGATGGCCACCCTCCTCGCTGAAAAGCAACGAAGGTCGGAGTCAGTTAACGACTTCGTGAAGAGATTTCGGAACCGGTCAGTCCACTATCGGGACCAAGTTTCCGAGTCCACGCTGATCAAGATGTGCTGCAATAACCTTTCGATCCATATTTTATCCAAAGTAGGAACGGTGGAAACCCGGACATGGAAGGAGCTTGTTCGTCAGGGCGAACAGGTGGAAAATATGATCAAGAGGCTAGAGGCCGAAGAGCCGCAGCCCAAAAAGGGAGCTGCGGAACCGGTTGTGCCGAAGAATCCCCCTCGAACGAGAGGAAAAGAGATCATGGCCGTTGACTCTACCCTGGCGCCAAAGGCTGCTTAAAAGCCGAAGCCCAGATAGTTTGAACAACGCCCCCCGCGGCAATATGACTTCAAAGAAGACCAGGTGGTGGCGACATTCGATACTCTGCTCAAAAGCGGTCGAATTAAATTGCCAGAGGCCACGAAACCTGAGGAGGCGAATAAAACCAATGACCCGAGTTATTGTGCCTATCACAGATTCCTTGGGCACCACACGACTAAGTGTTATGTTCTCAAGGATAAGCTCCAAACCCTCTACGATGCGGGGGTCCTAAAGAAGGAGAAAGTTCAAAAGCAGGTGACCACGAATATGATCACCTTAAGCTTTGGAACAGATCTCCTGGAGGTCCAAGCTCCGGCAGGGATAATTCCTATCCCCTAGGCAGTCTTGAAAATCACTAATGACGACCCTCACAACCAACGAGGAAAGGGTTTAATCCCACAGACTCTGCCATCGGGTTAAGTGATGTGGGTCCATCCGGACCTCCTCAACGACGAGCAATGGATTGCAAAACCCTCGAAAGAAACTAAGGGAAAACATTGCAATGTCGTCTCTGTTCGCGGGAAAAATTGTAGCTTTCATCATTGATTCCATTGTACACTCTTGTAACAGTTTATCGATTACAAAGATCTGGTTTTTTTATAAGATCTGGTTACAACGAAAATCAAATAAAAAGAAATAAAAATTACAACTTTTTCTCTTGTTTGTCGAACAAATCACGAGTTCCTGTTTTGTGGTCGCTCGCTTGCGTGGGTTGTTTGCCTGCGTCGGGGTTTATCCGTGGACCACTGCGAGATCTAGATCCGGTCGGATCTACGCAGTATAACAGGTATTATTTCACCAAGAAAATAATAGCCGGAGGGATTGTTTCACCAAGGAAACAATTACTCAAATCTTAGGATCAAAGACCAAGCTTTGATCCGGAGTATATCGACGTAGATCTGAGATCCGGTCCTCTCGAACACCTGCCTTATTTGGCGTTGACGATCGCCGAGCACCAGATCTGGATGAGCAAGTCCTTGACGTCCCAAAGTTTGAATCTTTTTAAGTTTGGAGCTTCGAATCCTGCAGGGTTTCGCCTCTCTCCAAAAATTCCAACCTTTTGAAATGAAGAACCCCTTGGCCTATTTATAGGCTCTCTGAACTGTGCCCGTGTGCACACAAGAGAGGGGGGGGGGAAGAACCGGCCATCTCAGGGTGGCTCGGCTCATGCCGAGCCACCCTGAGGTAGCTCGGCCTTGGCCGAGCCACCCTGGGGTGGCTCGGCCACCGAGCCACCTTAGGGTGGCTCGGCTTGGGCCGAGCCACCTTGGGGTGGCTCGGTTTCGGTCGAGTCCCCTCGGGTGTTGTTCGTTCCGGTCTTTTCCACTGTTTTCGGTTTGTGGTTGACTTGGTCTGGAATCGATTTGTTGACTTGATTCCCGATTTGGCAGTAAATCCACTTTGGTGTTTGAGTTCGAATCCGTTCTATGGTTGGACGACTCATTGACTCCCCGAACCGTTGGCTTGATTCCGCATGCGAATGGATGCATTCCGTTGTTTGCGTGCGGTTCGTTAGCCTCGTTAGTCCGCTTCATCGCATATCGCTTGGCTTCTACGTTGTGGGCTAACAGCTTTGTTTGGATACGTCGCCCGATGGTCCGTTTGTTGAATCGGCATCGTCGAGCTGTGTTAAGAGACCTATAGGCAGTTTTATACGCCTACAGATACCCCCTCCAAAGTATTTCAGCCTCGTTCTTTTATAGAAGAGTCTGGAATACTTTGGATGTGATTGTCCCATCATTCAATCGGTAACGACGGGATAGAGTGGCTTCTGTTCTTGATTCCTTCAGTCCTCCAGGTTATTCGGTGCTTTGTCGAACTTCTGTAAGGATTCCGGTGCTGCATTTATTGTCTGACCGTCTGTTGGAACTTTGAACTTGAAACCGATTCTTCATTTCTTGACTTTTTAGCTCGAGTTTGCTGTTTCAACATAGAACTGATCACCGATTGACGACATTATCCGGCGTTTGAGCTTCCTTGTGACGCGTTGTTTGGCATCCAGGCTTCATTGCGACGTATTTGTTCGACGTCCGACACAGTTTATACTCGTACGTCTGCTGGAGTATACACAGTTTAAGCTCTTAAGGTATTAGAGCGTGGCGGATACTCGAGTCACGAGACCAATCCATAGAATTGATGCGTCAATGACTCGTACTTATAGAATTTTTGGTAAATTTCCAGCCATCAACGGGTTTGATTAGCCTTTACCGACTACCGTTTGAGTCGGGCTAGCATGCGGATTGTTTAAGTCCGTTCCGCATGTGACGTTAAGCTAAAAGAGTTAACCCTTCTAGTGCTACGATATTGAATACGTAGACTTCGTCTTTCTCCTGTGAAAAGACTAAACAGCAACGTGTATGAGACGTTGACTTAGGATTTTTTGGCAAATCCTCAGCCTTCAACGGATTTGACGTGCTCTTACCGATTACCGTTTGAATCGGGCTTACATGCGGATTGTTTAAATCCGTTCCGCATGTGACGTTGTACTAAAGGAATGAACTCCTTTAGACTTTGTGCTATGATGTTGAATACATAGACTTTACCACTTGTTACGGGAATAGGCTACCCGGCGACGCGTGTTAGGCGTTGACTTTAGAGTTTTTGGCTAACCCCCAGCCCTAAACGAATTTGAGATGCTCTTACCGACTACCGTTTGAGTCGGGCTTACATGCGATTGTTTTAGTCCGTTCCGCATGTGACGTTGTGCTAAAGGAATGAACTCCCTTAGACTTTGTGCTACAACTTTGAATATGTAGACTTTGCCATTTATTATGGGAATAGGCTACCCAGCAACGTGTATTAGACGTTGGCTTATCCCTTCTTAGGCTTCGGGATAAGATTCCCCAGGTTTAGATCCTGGTGTCTTTTTCAATCGGCGAAAGACTAAACCGGCGACGCGTGTTAGGCGTCGGCATATCCTTTCTTAGGATTCAGGATGAAATTCCCCATGCGTGTAAGGCATGGATTTCGGTGTTATTAATAACAACCTGCCACAATATTGAATATGCGGAAGGGTGTTCTTTTTAACGGTCAAGAACTAACCGGCAGCGCGTGTTAGGCGCAGACTTATCCTTACTTAGGTTTCAGGATAAAATACCTCAGAATCGAATTCTGGTGTCTTTTTCAATCGGTGAAAGACTAAATCAGCAGCGCGTGTTAGGCGCAGACTTATCCCTGCTTAGGATTCGGGATAAACTTCCTAGGATGAATCCTAAATTAGTGGAAGATGATTGGTGTGGGAAGGAAGAATTTTATATTCTATTCCCCGAATAAGGAAAGGAGACTTGAGATGGGATCTTCACCCCCAGAATCCGGAAAGGTGAAACTAAGAGTGGGATCTCCACTCTGAGAATCGAAAAGATTCGGATAACCCTAACTGTCAGAAGGTTTGATTACCGAACTAAAGATGATTTCCTCGTTTATCGAGAGTGAATTGTGGTTTTGGTCCTGACTGTAGGAATGTTTGACCAAGCGGGAGTTTGAGGTGATCCTAACTGTAGGAAGGTTTGATCACTCAATTTGAAAGTGGACCTCTCGTTCATTGAAGGAATCGAGAGGGGATTTTGGTTTTGGTCCT
>BQKN01064810.1:378255-423139 GCA_022839385.1 Asparagus kiusianus
CTCCTTCGTGAGATAATACCCGTCATATCGTGTAGATCCGACCGGATCGAGATCACGCGGTGGTCCACGGCAAATAACCCCGGCGCAGGCAAAGAACCCACACAAAGCGAGTGACCGCAAAACAGGAGCTCGCGATTCGTTCGACATAAAAGGAAACAAATTGTAATCTTTTTTTTTCGTATTTTGATTTTCATTGTAACCGGATCTTATAAAAAGACCGGATCTTTGTAACGCATAAAGTTGTTAACTAAGATGGCAATGATATCAATAAAGAAAGACACAACTTTTCCCGCGAACAGTGGACGTGAGCTCTCAGCGGGCTCCTGGACTTCAATGCGCAAATCGGCATGCACAGCTGCTTTGAACTCCTTGTCATGCTGAGAATGACGGCGACCCCCAGCATGTTGAGCCGTTCGGGGCTTCTTCATCGGGCCCAAACGTTCTTGAACTGGAGCTTTGCATCGTCCATCGGGAAGTGGGCCGAGGCGCTCCAAAACTGACTTCTTTCTCCGGGGTGATTCTGCGTGACCTCCCGGAGTAGCCATGGGAATTGTCGGCGACTTCGCTTGGTTCGCCAAAGGTTGCTCTTTGGCCTGAATCACCGCTTCGGACTTGGGCCTCCAGACTTTGCGGGTTGGTAGCGGCTTGCTTGCCACTTCCTTCTGCAGCTTCCTACGGGCTTCTTCAATTTGAGCCCGTGCCTGCGCTAATAGTACGCGGCGCTTACGAATGCGCTCCTCTAGCGTTGATCGGTTCCGTTTGACGCGGATCCATTCGTTGGTTGGCGGCTTGGAGGAGCTGCCACTCATCTGTTGTTGAGGCTGCTTGCCTCTTCTGTTCTTCAGATCCGTGTTGTAGCGGATCCCGTCCACAGATACCATTGCCTTTGCGAATTGTTTCGCAAGGCGCTGACGTTGCCTTTGGCGGGCTCTCTTCGAGAGAGTCACCACGCCCTCGGCAACGGAAGATTTGGCCAGAGCAGATCTGACCTGGTTAGAAGTTGGAGAGATCTCACCCGATGCAGCTTCGGCATCCAGCGGGGCGAGATCTTCGTTGGTAGCTTCAACTTCTTCGTACCAACGAACTTTTCTCCTGGAGGAGAACTTCTTAGACTTGCAGGACTTGCGAGGGGAGGTTGATCCGGACGAGGACGACAAGTACTCCTCGAACTTCTGCTGGTCGAACTCGTATTCGACCTCCTCCACGACCGGGATTGAGATCCGCGGCTGCGACGCAACGATCTCGGCAGCGAGATCGGTGGCTCCCACTGTGGTCGCTAGATTGTTCACGGGAAAAATTGTAGCTTTCATCATTGATTCCATTATACACTCTTGTAACAATTTATCGATTACAAAGATCCGGTCTTTTTATAAGATCCGGTTACAACGAAAATCAAATAAAAAGAAATGAAAATTACAACTTTTTCTCTTGTTTGTCGAACAAATCACGAGTTCCTGTTTTGCGGTCGCTCGCTTGCGTGGGTTGTTTGCCTGCGCCGGGGTTTATCCGTGGACCACCGCGAGATCTAGATCCGGTCGGATCTACGTAGTATAACGGGTATTATTTCACCAAGGAAATAATAGCCGGAGGGATTGTTTCACTAAGGAAACAATCGCTCAAATCTCGGGATCAAAGACCAAGCTTTGATCCGGAGTATATCGACGTAGATCTGAGATCCGGTCCTCTCGAACACCTGCCTTATTTGGCGTTGACGATCGCCGAGCACCAGATCTGGATGAGCAAGTCCTTGACGTCCCAAAGTTTGAATCTTTTTAAGTTTGGAGCTTCGAATCCTGCAGGGCTTCGCCTCTCTCCAAAAATTCCAACCTTTTAAAATGAAAAACCCCTTGGCCTATTTATAGGCTCTCTGAACTGTGCCCGTGTGCACACAAGAGAGGGGGGGGGGGGGAGAACCGGCCACCTCAGGGTGGCTCGGCTCATGCCGAGCCACCCTGAGGTGGCTCGGCTGCCGAGCCACCTTAGGGTGGCTCGGCTTGGGCCGAGCCACCTTGGGGTAGCTCGGTTTCGGCCGAGTCCCCTCGGGTGTTGTTCGTTCCGGTCTTTTCTGCTGTTTTCGGTTTGTGGTTGACTTGGTCTGGAATCGATTTGTTGACTTGATTCCCGATTTGGCAGTAAATCCACTTTGGTGTTTGAGTTCGAATCTGTTCTATGGTTGGACGACTCATTGACTCCCCGAACCGTTGGCTTGATTCCGCATGCGAATGGATGCATTCCGTTGTTTGCGTGTGGTTCGTTAGCCTCGTTAGTCCGCTTCGTCGCATATCGCTTGGCTTCTGCGTTGTGGGCTAACAGCTTTGTTTGGATACGTCGCCCGATGGTCCGTTTGTTGAATCGGCGTCGTCGAGCTGTGTTAAGGGACCTATAGGCAGTTTTATACGCCTACAGTCTCCGCCATCCTGGGTAGAGATAACATAGCAATGACCGCCCTGACCGACTCCGAAGTGGAAACCACCATCCTCGACATGAGAGCGGGGAAGGAATTCGCGAAGGAATATCCCACGAGGGCGGAGAACCCGGCTGGACCTCCCACGAGGCCAGCCGCGACAACCCCTCCCAATCCAAACAGGCTAAGCTCAAGCCGTCAACCTTTCCGGTTCAATGTGCTCGCGCAACTGAAGAGCATCCCCACGCAAATTACCATGTACGACCTCCTACGACTATCCAGGCCTACCCGGGAAGCCCTACAAGAGGTGTTGGCCGACTCAGAGGCCTTCTCCACCCACTTCTCGAGGGAAGAGGATACAGAGCAGGAATGCGCGACATGTTGCCAAACCTCCGAGAGACGGGTCCCGTGCATCACTTTCACTCCTGAGGACATGCTCATCAAGAGCACGTCTCATGACCGGCCCTTGTACTTCACGGGGTACGTCGGCTCGTCGAAGGTAGATCGAATCCAGGTTGACCCAGGTTCCGCATTGAGCATTGTCCTCCTAAAATTGATCAAACACCTAGGGATACCACCAAAGCGCCTGTCCACGACTACCACGACCATCTTTGGCTTTAATGCCACGGGGACTCGACCGTTCGGCAAAATCCGCCTGAAATGTCGAATAGGCGACATGAAGACGGAGGTGACCTGCTACGTCATCGACGCCGAGCCTTCCTACAACATACTCTTAGGACGTCCGTGGATCCATGGCAACCGAATAGTCCCATCCACGTTACACCAATGCCTGAAGTATGTGGACAATTACGAGCAAGTGAAGACAGTAGTGGCCGACAAGCAACCCTTCAAAGGCGTCGAAAGCTACTTCACGGATTCTCTGCTATACCAAGACCCCGACGAGCTACCGGTCGAAGAACTGGAGAGTAGCAACGAGGCGGATAGCGAACCGGAGTACGGCGACAGCCTAATCCTAAATGACTTCGAGTCAATAGTAATTGGTTACAAAAGTCACAATGTAACCAACGCTATTCAGGCGGAGGAGATTATCATGAATGAGAAGTCCAACTTTGCTTATTTGTCGTCTTGTTCTACATCCAAGGATGATGAACCCAGTAACCTATGGTCAAAACTCTACAGCGATCCCTCCCTGCACTTGCCGGTATGCTCGTCATACGTCACAAAAGCACGGCCGGTCGAGTCGTCGCAAGCTGTGCTCATTGTGCCTGCCCGGAATAATTATCAAAAAGACATTATCTTCGGTCGAATCGATCGTCCCCTATGCACGCTATGGGAAGAATCTGAAGACGAGGACCCCACGCCTCAGTTTTCACAATACAGTCAAGTTGCAAAACGTATGATGAGCGACATGGGATATGACCTCACTCGTTTAGAGGGCCTGAACTACGGCCAAGGGCGCAAAACGATCATCCGACCTGCTTATGTACCCAAAGGTAAACCCTCAAATTACTTCAACAGGACTCGGAGAGGCTTAGGCTACTCCTCCTCCTCATCGGATTTGTGCTGTTACGTCAACGAGGATTCTGACTATGCATGTTCGGGAGATCGATCGTCGACTACCTCAGCATGGGACTCAGACGTCAGCGTGAGGGATCTATTTGATAACCTTACGGTCAACATGGCTGCAGTCTACCCCGCCGAAATGGCTGAGGGCGAACAAATCCTGCTTTATGACGAGACATGGGATCGCCACGTTAACGCTCAGTAGAACAGCCGCTTCGAGCAACGTGAACCACCGACCGAAGATGAGATCCTCTAGGTGAACATGGGGGACGAGGTGAATCCTAAGCCCATATTCATCAGTGGCAGTCTACCTCCCCAGGAAAAAGAGGACCTTATTGCCCTCATACGGGAATACATTAACGTCTTCGCATGGAATTATGAGGACATGCCCGGCCTGGATCCGCGGGTCGCAACGCATCGCCTCAACATCAGGCCGGACGCCAAACCAGTCAAGCAGCAGCAAAGGTGATTTCGTCCGCAAATCATGGAAGCAATCGAGGCTGAGGTGAAGAAACTGATCGAATCCGGTTTCATCAGAGAAGAACAACACCTTGACTGGGTGGCCAACACCGTTCCGGTCCTGAAGAAAAATGGTAAGATTCACATCTGCATTGATTTCAGAGACCTCAATGTCGCGGGCCCTAAGGACGAATTTCGTCTACCCATCATAGATGTCATCATTGATAACACATGCGGATTCGAAAGGATGTCCTTTATGGATGGTTTCTCAGGGTACAATCAAATCAAAATGCACCCCGAGGATGAAAAACACACCTCATTCCGGACTCCCATGGGGGTATACTGCTACACAGTCATGCCCTGCAGACTCAAGAATGCCGGCGCAACCTATCAACGCGCCACGTGCACGATCTTTCGAGATCACCTGTGATAGACGGTCGAGTATTATGTAGACGACCTGGTCGTGAAGAGTCGTCGTAAAGACGACTACCTTCAGGACTTGAAGGCGATGTTCGAACTCATGAGGACTCACCAGCTCAAGATGAATCCTATGAAGTCATTCTTAGGGATGTCTAGTGGTAAATTCCTCGGTTTCGTCGTCACGACGAAAGGAATCCGGATTGACCCAGACAAGGTGAGAGCTATTCAAGAGCTTCAGCCGCCCCGGAACCTCAAAGAACTAAGGGGTCTTCAGGGACGATTAGCCTACATCCGAAGATTCATCTTAAATCTTTCGGGCAAGTGTCAACCGTTCTCCAAACTCATGAAAAAGGGTACCTCCTTCGTGTGGGACGAACCTTGTCAACGGGCCTTTGAGGAGATCAAAGCTTATCTCTCAAACCCGCCCGTTCTTGCGGCGCCGATCTCAGGGAAACCTTTCCTCATCTACATCAGGGCTATGGAGCATTCCCTGGGTGCTCTCTTAGCACAAAATGAAGATCCAGGCTATGAGCAAGGCATCTATTACCTAAGTAGAACCTTGCAAGGCGCCGAGCAGCGGTACCCGATGGTCGAAAAGGAATGTTTGGCCTTAGTGTTCGCCATCCAAAAGATGCGGCACTACCTGGTCGGCCAGACAATCCACGTCATTTCTCGGATGAACCCCATCCGAGTTTTCATGACACAGCCTGCAGCGTTAAATTGGCGTCTGGCCAGGTGGGCACTTCTGCTGTCTCAGCATGACATCCACTTCATGCCACAAAAGTCAGTTAAAGGATAGGCCATCTGCGATCTTATGGCTAGTCACCCACTGGGGGCAAAGATAGACCTATTTGAGGACTTGCCAGATGAACCCCCCGAAGCCAACGTAACTTCATTACCAGAGGTGTGGCAGATGTTCTCCGACGGTGCATCTCGCGTAGGCACGAGTGGCTCTATTGTTGCAGGAGTAGGGGTAGTCCTCACTTCTTCACACAGCCACGTGTTACCCCGAGCCTTTTCTTTGACAAAGCCATGCACCAACAACGTGGCTAAGTACAATGCATTACTCATCGGGCTCAAGTTGGCAAAAGAGTTAGGAATAAAGCATCTAGAGGCTTACGACGACTCCCAACTCATCGTCAAGCAGATGACCGGCGAGCACGAAGTTAGGAACGACGACCTGATCCCACTCCACAAAGCGGCTATCAAGCTAGTGGGGTCATTCGAGAGTTTCCGCATTGAGCACGTGCTACGTTCCAAGAACACACATATGAACACCCTTGCCTCCTTGGCGGCTAACCTGGCCCAGCCATTGGAGACGACCCAATGGGTCACAGTGGTGAGCCGAAGGCTCTTTCGACTAAAAGATGTCCCAGAAGCGAACGCTACCCATCAAATCTCGGAGCAACCCGATTTGAAGGACTGGCATCTCCTAATCATATATTACGGCCTGTACGGCATGTTGCCCGAAGACGCAAGGGAGCGAGAGTCTGTCCGACGACGTGCCACGAGATTCTACTACGATTCGACCACCAAGACGTTGTATCGGAGGTCGTACGACGGATTGTTACTTCGATGCCTGTCAGAAGCAGAAGCACAAGAAGCTCTGTGTGAAGCCCACGATGGCGCTTGCGGGGCTCACCAGCCTGGACCCAAACTTTGGGATCGCTTGCGGAGGATAGGCTACTTTTAGCCTGGGATGGTTAGCGACGCGGTCGCGTACGCAAAGCGCTGCCACGAATGCCAAATCCACGCTAACTATATGCATCAACCTCCCGAAGACCTGCACCTGACGAAGGCGTCATGACCCTTCGAAGCGTGGGGGATGGACTTAGTCGGGCCAATATCCCCACCGTCGGCGAGAGGTCATCGTTTCATCCTCGCGATCACCGACTACTTCTCTAAGTGGGCCGAAGTCATCCCCTTAAGAGATGTCAAGACTAATGACGTGATCAAATTCATCAAACATCATGTCATATACTGATACGGTGTGCCCCGATGTATTATTCATGATAACGGCACGCAATTCGTCAGCCATGCTTTCACTAGGTTTTGTGACAAGTTCCGAATACAGAACCTTACCTCTACGGCCTATAACCCTTTGGAGAATGGCTTAGCCGAGGCATTCAACAAAACAATCATTAAGATCTTGACCAAGTTGACTTCCACTAGCAAACGCGATTGGAATGAAAAACTGGGTGAGAGCTTATGGGCATATCGCATAACGGTTCGCACACCGACTGGCCACACGCCCTACTCATTGGTATACGGCTATGAGGCCATGTTGCCCTTAGAGATTCAAATTCCATCCCTCCGCGTTGCCCTAACAACGGGAATGACGGCTGAGGACAATCACCAGCGACGACTCGCG
Source organism: Asparagus kiusianus (assembly GCA_022839385.1). Classification (NCBI taxonomy): domain Eukaryota; kingdom Viridiplantae; phylum Streptophyta; class Magnoliopsida; order Asparagales; family Asparagaceae; genus Asparagus; species Asparagus kiusianus. The sequence continues at coordinate 385,434 of BQKN01064810.1, forward strand.
GAGCTCGAAGCGTTGGACGACAAGCGACTAGAAGCTCAACAACACATTGAGTTCTATCAAGCCCGTATGGCTAAGGCTTTCGACAAGAAAGTCAGACGCCGAACCTTCAAGGAGGGGGAACTGGTACTAGCTGTTCACCGACCGATGATTCTCACCTCCAAGAAAATTTGCAAATTTTAACCCAAATGGGAGGGACCATTCGTGGTAGAGACAGTCTACTCGAATGGAGCCTATCACCTCGTCAAGCCAAATGGCGATAAGATCATGATGCCCATCAACTGTAAATACTTGAAGAAGTACTATCCTTAGTTCTTCCCCCAAACTCCCACGAGTGCATGAGTCTAAACTGGTCCTCGCATCCTCCAACTGGTATAAGAGGTTAAACTATTCCCTACACTTCCACTTCTTGAGCTAGGTTCCCGGCTATGGCGAATCTCTCAAAACAGGCGAGACTAGCAGTTCAAGTGGGCTGCATCAAACTCCCAATTGGTCAAACCTTCAGATAGTTAGGACTAAAGCCACAATCCCCCGCCAATCCTCTTCAATAGGATAGCGGGACCCCCACTGTCATGTTAACACTACACCTCTGATAAAATCAACTTACCAATCCCCTTCAAAAGGATGGTGGGTCCTCATAGTTGCTCCGATCGCAACAAAACCTCATCGGGTTAATGATCACCTCTGATGATTGGCGCCGTTATTCCTACGAGTAACATAGCCTAAGTAATAACCTACCATGCGACGTGTTATTACTTCGGTCAATAATCACACTCCTACGTCCCTGAACTACTTGACCTATTCCGGAAACCCTAACATTCCCTTAGGATAACCGATGGGTAGTAGCCTACCATGCGACGGCTCTTACAACAATTGATTGTCACATTCCGACATCCCTGAACGATTCGATTATTATCCGTGTCATCACCCACCGACATGACGACAATCATCGAGGGCGGCTCGACCGGCGGTTTGGTCCACTGTTCTCCCCAAACAAACAACTCGCCAAATGGCAAGTCAGAGATGGGTTCTTCAGTTGGTCGTGAGCGACTACTCTTTGTTTCAACCTAAGTATTACCCTCGCGACTCCGCTTGGGTGGCAACGTGAAAGTCAGAGTCGACCCGACCCCCACGCCGTGAACAGCCAAGGGCAGAGAAGCGACCTAATGGCTAAATCCAAAACAGATTAGCCGAAGACTCGCCATGTTGCTAGAGATGGCGTGAGTAGATCGACCCAAGCGCCAAACAGCGCAGGCGAATCCAACATGAAGACAAAACACAGGTCGAGTACATATCAACACCAAAAAAATAAAGAAAATAAAAAGGAACTGTGCATGCAAAACAGGGTATAAGCAAAACAGAAGGCCATTACGGGCCAAAATTACATGCATAAAGTTTTGATTTTTGATGCAGCCGGCATCAACCAAGTTACAAAAAAAGAGGGGAGAGAGAAAGAGGCGCTTAAACAGAACGGGCATTAGAGGAACTTCAGCAGACTAAAGGCAGCGATCTTAGCCTTAACCGCTGCAAGATCCGCCGCACGCTTGGCCATCGCCCTCTCCTTTTGCTTCTGCTGCAGCCTGGCAAAAGCGGCCTCGCCATCTTCCTCCTCCTGGTGAAGGAGTTGGAGTGCCCTGTCCACCGCTCCGGCAGCGCGAACGATCTTCATATTCTCCAGCTCGAGCTCCCGCAGCCTTGCCTCGCCACGAAGGGACCCAGCGTCTTCAAAGAAGACGGCGTCCGTGTAGGCATCCATCTTAGTCAACACCGCCTGGTGCCGCTTGCATAGACGCTTGAGCTCAGCCTCCTTCGCCTGAATCCGTCTCACCCGCTCCTCGCGTTCGAGCATGAAGCGCATCGAGAGGGGCGGTGGCGTGTCTGAAGCGTCGTCTTGCACCAGGTCCTCCAAACGATACATCCACCCCTCTAAGCGGCCGAGCTCTCGCTCACATCACCGTGAAAGCTGGGAACCGCCCACACGGCGGACCATCCCTAGACCCGCCTCCACGAGAGGAAGCATGTCGTAGTATCTCCCGGCACCCTCGCCGACGACAACGGCGGTTCGGCGTACCAGACCCTCTAACCGCTGGAGGATCTCAAACGCGGGGTGAGATGTGGGGTCCGGTGCAGAAGACCCTTGAGCCGAGCTCGTGGGGGAAGTTGGCGGCACACCGGCACCGACGACGGTAGCCGAAGAATCCACGCCTTCGGAGGCGCTATGGTCGGATGCAGAGGCCATGAGTCAAAGAGGGTTTCTGCAGCAGTTCTCTTCTAGCGAATTATTTCGAAGACACGAGAACCTTGCTGAAAAGACGGCGAGCGCAACATATATAGTCGAAGATTCAACGGCTGAGATTTGTTATCCCAAACAATCGAGCGGCTCGAAAGTCCTGCGACACTTCGAACTCAATGCTAATAAATAAAGGCCACTCCTTTCGGGACCCTAAACTGGCCGATCAGATTGAGCGCGAGAGGCAAAGCGTCCTGTCGCTTCACCATTAATAAGCATTGACAGAGCCTTAGCTGGCAAGCATTTGGGCCCGCAAGCAGACGCGTGGCACAAGTTTCGACCGCATTTGAATCTTCGATTACAAGTCAAACTCACCATCACACGAGTTTCGCTTGCAGCGTAAACTCGTCAGCAGTCAAACTCGCCATCACACGGGTTTCGCCAGCAGTCGAGTTTAGCCTTCCATGCAAACTCTCCGTCACACGAGTTTCACCTACAGTGTAAACTCACCAGCGGTCGATTGTTCCACACAGGCTCACCAATACATAAGTTTCACTTATGGTTTGAACTCGCCAGCATTAGAATTTAACTTACGATGCAAGCTCGATGACCTGTGAGTTTCGACGGCGAAAATAAACTCGCCAGCACTCGAGTTTAGCTTACAACGCGAATTCGCCAACACGTGTGTTTCGCCTACAGCGTGAACTTGCTAGCAGTCGAGTCTAACCTTCAATGCAAACTCGCCTGCGTTCGAGTTTAGCCCATAGCGCGAACTCGCCAGCGTTTGACTATAGCTATCGACACAAACTCGCCGTTGAGCGAGGGGCTTCGCCTACGACACGAAATCGTCGGTGGTTATATGAGTAAAACACTGAATGGCAACATGTGAAAAGGACATGTGCATGACGAGAAAGTACGAACTTCATTTGATGCTTCTAGACAGTACATTTGAATAAAGTTATGGCTTTGCAACCAAGAAAGTCATAATACTACATTCGAGAAGCAAAACATGCACCTAATTTTTTAAGACAATACATTTGAACAAAGTTATGATTTCATAAACAAACAAGTCATGACATAGTTTCAAAAGCAAAACAGGCAAAATGTCTTAACACGGTCATAGACTTGAGATCTTAGTCCAACAAACTAAAAGATGTGAGCTCTTCTTTGACCGCCGCCACCTTTCTCGCGTGGTCTTCCCGAGCTTTGTCTTCAGCCACCCTCCGAATCCGGTCTTCAAAGCTCGACCGGGCAGCAGCATCCTCCTGGCGCAAGGCTTGGAGGCTTCTAGTTTCCGCCTCAGCAGTCTTGCTAACCTTTACAATCTCGGATTGAAGCCCCCTCAGAGTCGCCTCCGCCTGTTCCAGCTCACCCCTCAGGCGGGAGATGGTGGAAGTAAAGTCACCTATCCGCTCTTCTAATGAGCGCTGTTGACCCACCCAGAAGGTGACAGTGGATTCCAAGTCCGCTATTTCCCTAGAGCGGACCTCCTGCTCCCAAGCCTCCTGACGCCTGACACGAACCAGGAAGGATTCCACGTCAACCTCCAGACCTTCTCGTAGCAGTATCTCTAGCCTCATCAAACATGACTCCAGGAAAAGAAGCTTTTGCATGCAACGCATGGCAATTCGGTTCTTACCTACCCGCCTGAGGTCGACCATGCGATCCAGGAGAGACTGTTTGAAGCCGTTGTAGCTTCCCATGCCAAGACTGACAAGGGAAATCACCTGCTTTACGTCATTCTCGAACTCCTCAAGACGAGCTTATAGGGTCAAGGAGTCTGAGGAAACAGGTTCTTGACCCGGAGCGAGCGCCGCAATGGGAGGAACCTCGAGACAAGGTTCAGTTCCCGGCTGAGGAATAGAGCCTGAGGCGGAAGAAGTTGCAGTATCTTCGGATTCATCGTCAGAAATTAAAATGGGTTCGGCCGCATGCTCTTCGGCAATCGGCACCTCTCCTCGATCTGTGAAACACGACAACAATACAGGAGAGAATTAGGCGAAGAATACCTGCTCGACCCACGCGAAAGTCATGAAGAAAAGGATACCTTCAGCGGTGGTGGCCTCAGCGGCGTCCAAAGAGGACGCCTCCTTCCTTTTCTTCGAAGCAACTCTCTTTACATTCAGTGCCATTATGAGTACAGCGAAGAGAGAACTTTAACTTCCTTTGAAGAAGATAACAAAGGAACTACAACCTCTCTTAACAAGGGGTAGGGGCGTTAAATACTCTAATCCTAGGCGGTTATCCGCCACTCGATTGGACAGTTCAGGGCTAAACAGTTGAGAGTAAGGCCGAACAATTCGGATCTCGCGTGAACGGCCAAGATCTAGCGGTTTCTAGACACGATCTTTAGCCAACGGCCCGAATCGAGCGCGGTAGACGAAGAGCCCCACTACGCCATATTTAATGCGAAACAACGTGCACACGTCTTCTTTACTGACGCGCGCGTGGGTTACCACGTGGCCTACTGAAAGCGGAGCCCACCCAACATCGAATTTGTTGTTTGGATTCCCACGGGTCAAAACCAATTGGACTCGCGTATCACCCTAGAACTCGAGTCAGTTCCGAATTTGCCTGTGGACAAAATCCGCCTGCAGGCAAGACGAGTCTGCAATCGAGATTCGCTGACAGACAGGATCCCCCTACGACTAAGATTCTTCCACGACCAAACCTCGATTAATGCGTGTTAAAAAAAATGGAGCGCGCACGAGAGTAATAGTGACTGGAAACGAAAAGGATGATTTTATTCATAAAAAGAGATTCTATTACAACGGAGAATCAAAGGCGAATTACAAAGCTCTCAACCGCAACTCCGCCTCGCGAATCTCCCCAGCATGGCGAAGCTCGAGCCTTCTCAGTATCTCTCGACGAAGGTCTTCCTCAGTACGCGAGACTAAATCTTGGACGGTATCCTTGGCCTCTTTGAGGGCTTGGTCCTTTTCTTCAACTGAACCAGCGACCAATTGTCGGCGAGATTCAATACCCTCCAACTCCTTTGCCAGCTGCTCGTGAGCCTTCTCTTGAGTAGCTAGGGAAGCCTACGCATTAGCTATGACTTGCTTCAGCTTCGCTATCTCAGAAGACAGGCGAGAAAGGCGGTTATCGGCCTTCTGTTGCTCGTGGGCCACTCGTTCATCCTCAGCCTTGACCTGCTCCAACTCTGCTGACAGCCTTGCCTCCAACGACATGGTCTCACTCAATCGGCGGTCGCGCTCGTCCACTGCTGCTCAAACTTCGTCGGACGCGAGATCGACAATTTTGGAACTCTTTGCGCGAAGGGTAAGCAACTGTTGAACAGCCTCCTCCACCTCCTTCAAACACTGAAAGTACGGCTTAGCCGTGGTGGCACCAAGCCTCTTGATTAAGAAGACCATATCATGATCGAGATCCTCCTTGAACTCCTCGAAGGGATAGCTCTCCCCCAATGCGAGCTTAATTCAGTTGGCTAAAGTGTCTTGGAAGTTAGCCAGGACTCGAGCCACATTCCTTTTCCGCGAATGTTCCAAGGGAGAGAGGGTAGCCTCCTCTGTCATAGATGAAGTTGCGATCGAGATACCGGTAGTCATGACTACGGAAGCAGTGATAGGCGCCACCAAAGTCGGTGTGACTGCCGACGCCATCAGAATAGCGACCGCGACATCAACAGCCACCACAGACGAGGAAGTGGTCACTAGCCGAGCAGAGGTCTCCCTTTGGATTGGAGACTCTTGCGCCGGGGTCCACCCCCAATCGGCGCTTCCTCGAGGGTGGGGGTTTCCCCTTGTTGGCCTGACACGTCTTCATGAGCCGACACCTCCTCCTCGCTCGATAGCGCCTCATGAATCGAGACGTCATCGTCCGCCTCTGATTCACCCATCTCTCCGGTTGAATGACCCGCCCAAGAGGGGGGATCTTCTTTGCCAGTAGCTTCATGAGAGGGGTCAACTGCGAGTGTAAGGAGAACATTAACAAATGCCCCCTTAGCACAGAGGGATCAACAACACTAAGGCCTACGCTTACCTGAACCACCAAGCTCTTCTTTGTCTCCAGTCCCCTCCTCTTCGTCAGAAAGAATGGAGATCACTCTCTCAACTGCACCTGCACAGATTTGACACAAACGTTAGAGGGTGCGGATCCGACTACGCACCTGAGAGTGCCGCACTAAAGGATTACCCTCTGGTGCGGACGTAGGAGTCGTTGAAACCCCCGCCTGTGGCCTCACACCGAAACGCGGAGGGGTATCCTTCAAGATTGCCGGAACTTCCCCCGACACGGTAGAAGGAGTGGTCTCGACTGTCCCCCCACGACGGGCCTTCTTGGCTGTTTTCGCTCCGGAGCCTTCGATCGCCGTTTCCCGCCATCGCTTAGAGAGCAGCGAACTGCTCGGAGATAGGAGGGGCATCCCCATCCGTCAAGCTATCGCGCTCCGGGCTTGCTCCAGATGCTCGCCTACCCGGGTTAACTCGTCAGATTCTCTCCGCTCACTTCGGGGATCCGACGGAAGACTAGGAGAAGGAGCTTGCGTCTCGGGCGCCTCGGATTCATCTATACCCACATCGAAACCCTCGGCTGGATCCTCTAAAAACCACTCCCTAGCAATTTGGCGGCCACGCCGCCTCGAAGTACGAAGAGACCCTCTGGGAGGATGCCCGTGTTCCACCAAACAGGAACTCTGGAACCGAAAGCCCTCAGGATTGGCACTGGCGTCCCGATACCACCGGCAGTACAAGAGCGTGTGGTGCAAATCACGATCCTTCACGGGTAGCTCAAAACGGGCCTGGGTACCGCCAGCGTGGGTCTAGAACCATCCCCGGGCTCCATCCACCAGCCCTCCTTCGAAGTGTAGGTAGGGATTGATGTTTCCCACATACAGTTGGTCGTACCCAAACTGGCGGGCAAACCTGCAGGGGATATATGGCTCGAGGTAGCACACCGAGCCCGTTCGCAGTATGTGATATCCCGGTCGAATGTTCACCAACCATCGAAAAGCGCCGCGGGTAAGGATGGTGTGATGATCCACCGTCGATACGTCCTTAAGAGACTCCCCATACCCCCCTCCGCTGAAGTAGGGGAAGAATCGGCGAAAGTTGCAGTAGCCAAAATAGGAGAGCGTCTTCCGCGCATCGGGGATGTCTTTACACTTCCAGGAGCACTTTTCCAGATGCTGAACGAATGGAACGAACTTGTCTCTTTGAAGAGTCACTGGGGCACTCATCAAACACTCGCAGTGGTATACGAACCACGCCATCAGATAAGTGTATGACAGCCCCACCCTAGGGTTGGGGGTCCTGATGACTTCCCCTTCCCCTTCATCGATAGTCGATACATGGCAGAATTGGGCCGTCAGTGTGCGGAGTCCCCGATGGATACATGCCACCATAGCCGACACCAATGCGTAGGACCTCCCATGGGCCAAGCGGACCGCGGGATACACCACCTCCACCGAAAGCGCCTTAAACGAATGGGTAGGGACCACGCACCTCTTCAACCACAACATGAGGTACCCCGCGAGCAGAGCCTTCCCGAATATAGGGGACCTGCCCTGGTGGTGAATGAATGGAAGATCGTGCCGGATTTGAAGCCGTCCTCATCATGTTCAAGGGTCACGGTGGCTCCCCCTTCGGCTATCCTCCTCTCCACTTCGGATTGGTCACACTCACCCAGCGGGAGAGTAGGCCTCCCTTTGACATTATTCTCCGGGAATAAATAATCAGCCCAGTTCTTATGACTGATCCCCGGAGCCCTCTTCTTCTTCCCTTTATGGTCAACCGCCCCTAAAGTGCTGAGGCATATATGGTAGTGGCAAAGCAACTCCCATAGTGTCTCAACCACCAGGGGAGAGCGGTCTAAAAGTTGGTCAATCTCGTCTTGACCCGGGATGTACTCTTCGTAAGGGAAACTTCCCAGAGGCAACCCTGACATGTCGTACATCTCGTGGAGGGTTATGCCAAGTTCACCATTAGGGGTGAAGAACGTGCCACTTTCCGCACAATACAGTTCCAGGATGCTGTGGAACTGAGAAGCGTTAATCCTCAAACCATGTCGAGTAGCCTGAATGGCCACATACAGCTCTGAATTTGTGAGGTCAGAATTCTCAGTCAGAACGTAATCAGTGATCTTAGACCACCAAGTGTCGCTACCAGACGCGAAGTAGACCCACCCCGGGGCTCTGAAGTCCTTTGGGGGAAATCTCCCACCAGCTTGGAAGAAGCGATGACGGAAAGTCTCCACGACTGCTGTCGTCTCCCCTGCAGGCAGCTCATTGAATGATAAGCCAGGGCGCAGACCCGTCACGCGTTTGCAAGAGCTCTCCACCCCGTACCCAGCTGTGGAGCCCGTAAAGACACCACAAGTAACCCCGTCCTGAGTTGGGGTCAAATCCCAATTCATCGCTTTGGGGACCGCGAGGGACCGCAACTCGACGATCGAGAACCCTCTCGGCATGCTGGGAAGATAATAGTGAGTCCCTTCCACTACGCAGAGCCACCTGCTCTCCTTGATCAACAGGGCGGAAGGATCAGCCACAGCATCACCGAACAAAAACTGAGGCTTTTGTAGCTCCGTCCTGGCGTCGTCTGTCAGCACCGCGTCGGTCATCAACTCGCGTGACGTCAGGGGATGACCGTCCGTAACCCTCTTTATCAGGCCATCTGGCTTATCAGCGGCGAACACGGGCACCGGATCCAAGGAAGGAAATCGGGGAAGCGCCGTACAGCCTGTGCTTCGGCGAGACCGATGGCCACGCCCTTCGAAAGAGCCTCATCAGAAAAGGTCGCTGCAAGAAAGAACCAAAGAATCAGGACGAAATCTGCCATAGGGGCAAATCCGCCTAACAAGGACGAGATATGTCTGTGTAGACTGCATTCGCCTTTACCAGATAGAAGTCGAACTCGCCAGACAAGAAAACGAGTTCGCCTTCACCTAACAAAGGCCAATTTTGCCTGTAAAGGCAGAAATCATCTTCCACGAATAAATGTAAAATCCTCCCGAAAAGGGGCGATTTTACCAGGGAAATCGCCAAAAAGCGACAGGTTACACTAGGGGAGACGAATGATGCTCATTCCCCCAACCCAACATCTATAACCGACGCGAGGTCATCAAACGAACCCCTTAACTTACCCAAGTGCGGCTCCGGCACGCTGGCGGGCGCACCGGCGGAGAGGCAGTCGGAATAGCGTCCAGGGCCTCTTCCCTTCGCAACATACTTCTTAGATTTTGGCGCCATTGGGGGATAAAGCGGGAACTCTCTCTCTTTAGAAACTTTTCAAGATTCCTGAGCACGGTAGCTCTCAAAGGAAGAAAATAGCCTATTTAAAGATGGAGTTGCTTACATGGCCACGATCGCCCTCGAAAGGCGAAACACTAAAGGACAAGAGACATGACCACGATCGAAATCAACGGCCCAGATCGCCCCCAATATTTCGAAGGAACCATCGAAACGGGAAACAGGCCGATCGAAACCCGGAACCCGAACCGAAATCGACGGTTGTATCTGACGGTTGAGTTCGAAAACCACGGCCACGATTCAAACGAGACGCATGAAGTTGACGTCAGATTTTTGAATCATAATGAACGCGACATGACGGAACCACGCCGCCTTAGCTGGGAAGCACGAAGCCCCACTGGCGGACACGTGGTTCACTCACACTGAACCTAGTTTCGCCCAAAGGAAAGGTCTCACCTGCGAAAACTCGAATCAAATCCGCAAGTTGAGCGAAATTCTACCTTCAAAACCTAACTTCGCCTGAACGGCTCATTCGCCTTTGGAGACAAACGACTTGTCCAAAGCCTTGAACCGCCAACAAGATGGCCTCGTTTAAACCTGCGCCCCAGGCGACTAAGGGTTAGAGTAAAAATCTTAGCATTAAGCCTAAAAGAAACTACTCAACAACTCATCATACTGAGGGGAATAGTATGGCTAGTCCGACTCAAACGATAATCGGTAAAGGCATATCAAACCCGTTGATAGCTGAGGGTTTGCTAAAAATCCTTAAAAAAACCAAATGCACTTGGTTGCCAAGAACTTCTTTATTCAAAGTATTCCAGACCACACACAAGCCGGTTTAGGTCTAAAAACTTTGAAGGGGTCTTGTAGACGATAAAAATTACCGTCGCGAATTTGTACATGAATCCACCCACGAATCGGAACCGCCCACTTGGGTGAAGGGCTAACCGCAACCACGGATTGGGTTTGCTAGCGCGGGCCCAAACAACACAAGCCCCATATTTGCCCTCATGCGCCGAAGTCAACTAGATTCGCTGGTATGGTAGGCTCGCCCTTATGAGCCAGATTCGCCGATATGGTAGGCTCGCCCTCTGAGCAAGATTCGCCTGCACGAGTCGAAAGCCAAATTCTTACCTAACGGGCTTTCCCTACTTCCCATGACCCAAAAGGAGAAGGCACAGTGTTCCAGGACCGTCGAGTGGCCGCCCACAGTACGAGTAATCGGACAGATGCCAAATCAACCTGAACCCTCATAAATACAGTTCACCTCACCCGTTAGAGTCAAGAGCTGGATCCGCCGGCATTCGGCAAGCTGTCCAAGCCCACTCGAGTACTGGGCACCCGTTTTCTCACTTCTCATGACCTGAGAAGGAAGAGCACAGTGCTCAGGTCCCATCGAGCAACCGCTCACAGTACGAGTGATCGGACAGACGCTAGATCAACCTACGCGCTCATAAATGCAACTTATCTTACCAGTCCAAGTCAAGAGCTGGATTCGCCGGCGCACAGTAGGCTGGCTAAATCCACTCGAGTAGTGGGCAGTCGCTGCCTCACATACGAGGAGGGGCCTTCCTACTCCTACGTGACATGACGTGAAGCACAACCCCTCGAATGACCGCTCATAGTACAAGTGAGCAGCAAGATACCTCTCAACAGTACATGGTCATGTCCCATAATTCAAGGAGTGACCACGCCGTCTCTCCACTATTTAAGAACTTCTTCCAGCCACGAAGATGGGGTTCAGAACTTCTTCCAACCAAATAGAAGAGGTCTAGCCTTTCTTCTAGCCACGAAGAAGAGGTTCAGCTGCTTTAGCCATTCAGCAACTCGCTCAGAGTTGAATCAGCTAACCGAACCACTAGCTCTCGACCCCTAGCCGGGTCAACGACAAGCTCTCTGCATAATTCTTACATTGCAGTGTCCTCTTCTAGTTCTGAGCCCTGATCGCCGGCGAATTAGAGGATTCAAACTCCATCAACCCGAGCTTCTACTGCGTACTAAAGCTCTCCAGCAACCTCGGTCGAACCGTCCAAGGGAAGCAGACTCGGCACGAGAATCGAACGAAGCATCCTGTAGCTACCGAAAGTCCCCACGTTAAACAAGGAGGGCATTGCCTCTGCTTCTGTCGTAAACGTTTGATTATTAGTTTGTAATAAGCTATTCTTATAAATACAAACGAAGTTCCCTGTTTTCGGGAGATCAAAATTTACACCTACATAATGCTACTAGTAAATTATTGTATTATTTACTATAGCATGAATAGTGATTCTTGGGTCCTCCCATTATTATAGAGGAATACACACACACACACACACACACACACACACATATGTGTGTGTGTGTGTGTGTGTGTGTGTGTGTGTGTGTGTTCGTTTGTTTTGAATTATATATCAAGAGGCGAAAATTAACCAACACTGCATGAAAATTTTGAAACGTTGATTTTGAAGACATATTTTGCATGTGTTAATGATGATGAAATTCTTTGGAATTTTATTTTTGACTAGTTCATGTGTAGTAGATCAAATCTACCAGTTTGGATTTTATTTTTAAGTTTTGATTTTTAAAATTGGGTTGATAGTATCTGCATATTGGATACTATTAATAGTAGTCTAGCTCAACTATATATATATATATATATACACACACACTTGGCTAAGTCAAGTTAGTATTTTATGTAAACTTCTATTATTTGTTTGGTATTTTTCTAACTTCAACGACATTTTGGTATATTCTTTTAGCCAAATGTGTAACTAGATCCAAAATTTAGATGCCGCCGAGGGAAAAAAATCACTGCACATGATGATATTAGCACTATCTTATTCACGAGGAAAGTGCTAAAAGATTATTTGGCACATTGGTATAGAGATAATAATTATGTCTAACAGTCTAAGTTTATGTAAGAATGTTAACTCCACTATAAGAAAGTAAAATTCGGAACAAAGATGGGGACATGTTGTAACCTCCAAATATAGTGAAGAGAAAGTTTTTAAGGCCAAAAACTATTAGGAGGGAAGAGATTTCACAGTTTTTTTTTCATCGTTGGCAAATTTGTTGGTCTAATTGTACATTTGGCTCAAAAGAGAGGAAAATAATCAAAACATTGCTAGAGGTAGAAAATATTGATGTCAGTAGTTAGGTTGTAGGATTTAGGGCTGATTTTGAAGAGGTTAGAGTCTCCTAATCTCCTTTGATAGCTGATTCTCTGATAGGAAGAGAGTCTTGTATGTATGCAACACGTTAAAGGGATGGAGTTGGATAGCCCGGTGGTTCCTCTGACGATCAAGTTATTTAAGTGTGCAGAGAGTGCATACCTTTGGGTAATAAACAATATGCCTATTTATACCGAGCTGGCGAGGATATTTATGTAATCTTGGTCGAGTCCCTGCAGTCGACTAAATTAGCTAATACCTTTTATAGGCATTGGAATTGGGTGGGTGGGGGGGGGGGGGGTTCGAGTCACCCTTGTAATTAATGCAACGACGATAGAGGGTCCCATGTACTGCTGTGGTCTGACGAGTCGTTAAGACTTCGACGGTGATGCAAGGATGGCTCCGACCGTGCATTTAATGTGATAGTGTTTGGTTGTTGTTATTAGGTTCTAGAAAGAGCATCTTTCATCTCGTCTCTTTGAGAGAGGCCGAGTGAGGACGCGTTTCGACTTGGTTCTTCGAGAGAGGCCGATTGAGGACGACTTTCGACTCGGCCGTTTGAGAGAGAGTCCGTGTGAGTTGGTGTACAGTCAATTGAGACAAGTGTCACTTTTTGGAGTGAGATTAACACTTAGTCATTTCTATAGTATAACAATAAATAATAACAAATTGGTAAGATAGATGTATTTACCGATCTAATAATTTAGCCAAAAATACCTACTACTTTAATGCAATTAAGTCAGTAGTACAATGCATAGTAATATTTTATAATCTACCTAGAGCGAACAAAACTCAGTGCATCACACTACGAGAGGCTTAAAACTCGGTGCTAATAACCAGAGTTTCGAGCTTTAAATTGAAGCCAAACAAAGCAATATTTGTCCTTTTCCTTTTACATTTTCAAATCTTTATAAATTATTACAAGAGAACACGTATCTGCGTTATTGTTTAATTTGGCGAGTCAGCCACCGCATTTGCAATAGAGGTTTCGTACTAAATATTCTTAATTTCTCAACGATTAAAACAAGTTAATAGAGTTAGGGTGTATAAATTAGAAATGTGAAGATTGAGGGTCTGATATAAAATTAATAAAAGATTAGGATCTAATATGATAAAAACTGAAAGTTTTGCTGGATTTTTGCTATCTATGAGCTCAGCACGTGAAGAAAACGAAGCAAAAGTAGATCGGTTTGTATTAAATCCTGTAATTAAATCCTGTAAAATGAAACAAAATATGCGTCCTCTAATGCTGCCACTTCAAATGTTTTATCCAAATCTACAAGACAAAGCGGTAGTTAGGAGATAGTTATTGTTTAAGGGTTTTGTTTTTTGTTTAATACATTTTTCTGAATAATTAACGATACAGTGATTTGATTATACCAGAAAAGCGGTGAATTATAGAAAATAAAAAGCTCAACTGCACCGAATTTGTAGCCATAATAATATTAAAAGGTTGCTTACCCAGCTTTGTCTCATGTTCCAAGGTGGAATCCAAAGTTAATGCAATCTTCTCCCAAGTATCTTCCTATTGAGTATAGAAAAATTCCTCAAGGACCCAAAATATGGGACCAATAGAGGGGACAAGTGAGGTGTCTCCCTCGTATTGGATAATGAGTTGACCATCATTAATGATGGCCAACTCATTATCCAATAGGAGGAAGACACCTCACTTGTCTCCTCTATTGGTCCCATATTTTGGGTCCCTGTAGCAAAGCTCTTGAGTATATTTTCATTGAGAAATTATCTATGTTCCATAATATCAAACACGCGTATAAAGAATATTAATTTGTGAATTTGTGCATAAATTCTGAAATCTAAAAATTTAAAGATTGATATTTGCTTGGTTCATATAATGCAATAGACATGAGTGTACTTGGTATTTTCCCCTTTCAATTACCAGGATTATAGTTTACACAAAGAGACTCATTATATATATATGGATTCTGTTTTTTATTTTTTGTTTAACAATATGAAAATTACTTTCTTAATCATAAGTGATGATAGTATGGCAATAAATGGTTGTAATGTTGGTTATACGAAGTAAAACTAAAATAAACTTAAGTGAATAAGAAATCTTCTTCATTTTAATTATATGGATGTGTTTAATATATTTGAATATTTTGAAAGAATTAACATCAAAACAGTGTTTGCCTTTTTTTCGAGAGGAGTACACGGATCTTTTTGCCATGTTTGGTTTTGTTGATAATTCTACTAATAAATATTAATATTTTGCTTAATCACTATAATTTATATTCATTTAGTTCTATTTTGAATTCTTCTTTTTCTAATGCTTAAACAAATTTCTAATACTATTTTAATAATTTTGCCACGAGCACAACAATCATATCTATGGACTCTATACATGATTTATTCTTTACTGAAACCGCCAAATATTTGTACTTATTTTATGCCTAACAAGAGTTTTTTGCTTCAAAGATTCACAATTTTCAATAATTTTAATCTTTTGATATTTTATTCTATGTTTTGACGATTTGATTTATGAAAGTGTGTAAATTGTGCATTCATTTTCATAATGCGATAAATTATAGCTCAACGCTTGTGTGCTGAAATCTCACTGTCTCGATCATCACCTTTTCTAAATGCATAAGTAGAAACCTCCATTTCATTTATTGGAAGCAAAAATAATTTCCTTTTGAGCCCTTTTAGCAATCTTCTTCAAGATTCCTTAATAATATATTTTCTTAAGAAAAAGGAGAGCAACAAGCATCAAGGGTGCACTATTATAAATTAATTAGAAAAATCAAGTAGTAGAAAATAAATAATAATCCCACTCCATCTGTTCGAGAGTAAAAAAAAAGGTTAAGGTACATGCCACAATAATTATTCTCGTTAAAGAGTAAAGGGTAGATTATATTAAACCCCCAAGAACTTTCAATATTTTGCAATGAACATTCATTAACTTTCAAATCATGCTAAATCAAGTAATATTTATATTTTAAAGAGAATCCAGATAATCCTATAAGTTAGAACCACAAAACAATGTAAAAGGACATTTGCAAACTATTGCGAATGTAGTAGGCTTTATGCAAAAGATATTGGAAATTTTTTACAAAAGTTATCAAGAGTTTATTGCGATTTTGAAAGTTTTGGGAGTTACTACAAAACTCTAAAAGTTCTGAACATGGATCATCAATTGGATCAAGATTGTAAGCAGAAATTCATAATTATCTTCTATTTAAAAAATACCATAAAATCTGATTAAATTTTAAAATGGTGTAAGTTGTAACATTCAAATAAATAATTTAAGAGAATTTCTTTACTAAATTCCTTAAAAAATAGTAATTATCATATAAATTCTTAAAATTTCCAAGTATTCACCTAGAAAAACAAGAAAAACAAAAAGAAAAGACCGCTGCTTTTTCCAACCAGTGACCTCTCTCCTCTCTACTATTTTTTTGCTCTCCACTATTCTCTTTTGATTTGATTCTCCTCTAATAATTAACTTAACTCAAATCTCTCTCTCTCTCTCTCTCTCTCTGTTGATGGTGACGGAGATGAGCTCATATTGGGAGCCATGGCAATCTCTGAACAAGAAGAGCAATCACATCTTGGTGAAGCTCTTCATCTCTGTTCTCTTTGTGGGTCTCTTGTTTCGCCTCTTCTTCGCTCGTTCTTCCCCTTACCTGGAATTTTCAGAGCCCCCAACCGTCGCCACAATCTTCGATTCTCACAAAGGTACTTCAAAAGATTCGATTTTGCAAACTTGGGTTTTTGGCAGAAGATTGCAGTTAGTTGTTGGAGATTGGACAAATGGCGAATTTGGGTGATTTTTTGGTGTTGGGGCTTGGCTGGAACTGTGAGATTTTTGGAAATTTCTTCCTAAGGATTAGCTAGACTTTAGGTTTACATTGAAAGTAGTTTTCAGATTGGAAATGGGTATTTTTATTTGGGAAGGAGCAAGAGGAAATTGCAATGTGTTTGATGAATCAGTTTAATTTGAAAAAAAAATTAATTTCTTTTGGTGTAAATTATTTTGAGGCTTAAGATTTTGTTACTGGAAATTAGCGTCTCTGTGAAAAGTGTGTTATTTTATTTTTTTGGTACAATATTTTCTAGCCACATTGCAATATCTTAAGGTTATACAAATTTTATTGGAAACATAAACTTTAAATTTTACCGGAAGATCTGAGAAAATGATGTAAAACCAATGAGTTCTTTTTTTTACAGTGAATATGTAGGTGATGCATTACATTCAATGTGTAATTTTAATGTACATATATCTAGTTATTTCGGGGATTAGATATATTTTAGATTTATTTAATAGTTGAAGGGATATTTTTTTGTTGCTCCTCTTCCTGACTTGAAAAGCGGAGTTTAGATTATAAATTAGTAATTTGATTGGGAAGGAGAAATTATGAATTTCTTTTGGTGTAAAACATTTTAGATTTAAGATTTTGTTGCTGGAATTCTAGTTATGCATTTGAAATGGTATTGTAGGAGTTAAAGAGGTCACTATTTCTAGATAAAACTGTTTTCAGGATTTTTTTTAATGTTACAATACTTTTATCCATATTCCAATAGTTGAAATTATATAAATTCTATTGTAAACATAATGTGAAGATCTGAGAAATGAAATAAATCAATAAGTTTTCGGTGAATATGTGTGTGTTGCATTAAAGTTACTGGGTAATTTTGAGAATATATTGATATATGTATTATTTTAAAATATATATTTTTTTGCTATTAAGATTGTTGAGCTTTTAGGAGTTTTTATGAAAAGTTTGGAAATTTCTCATTATGTGTCCTACTTAGAAAAATAAGAAACCGTTGACATTTATAGAATGCTCGGAGCACGGAAAAGAGGTTTTGAGTGTTAATTCTTCCTTGATTGAATGTCATTGTGATGCTTGGATTTGAGCTTGCACCTTAGATCAACTATGTTTGTCTGCATGTGCCTATGAGCTAATCCATATACAATTTTTGATGTGGATTTAATTATGATTTGGTGAAGAAAAATGCTTAAGTGCTCTAAAGTGAAAGAACTTTACAAATAGGAGACATCAATACTTGTTTAAATATTTAACTTTTAGTTTCTTTCTGTTTTTGCTTGTTTCAGGTAACCCACAGGCAGAAAAGTCAAATGCCTCAGATGCTGTGATTCCTCAAATACCATTAGATATCAATGGGCGGGATTCAGGGAAAGGTAAATAATTGTATACTTATTGTCTGGGTTTTAAGATGTCTTGATAAAGAAAGTTCAAAATAGCATCTAATTTCATGATCATCTTAATAGGTTAGTTGGGTCGTTCATCATCCATAATTTGGCTAATGCCCTATTTGGCTGAATTTGATGGGCCCTCAGTTATTAGTTCTTCTTTTCTTTGTGCACTCTGCATATGCTTCAAGATATGTTCCCACTGTTATAAATATCAGTAAATAGCCTAGCAATAGCGGCGCTAATAGCGTTAGCGACCCCTTCCCGCTACGCTACACTGTCGCCCAATAACGGTGACGGGCAAAATCCGCTTTTTTATCGCTATTTAAAAGCGGTTTGAGATTTATTTTTTTAAAGTTAAACCTGACCCGCAACAACTACATCTCACTGCCTCCCTCGCTTTCCGACGTACTCCCGCCGCCTCCCATAGCCTCTACTCTAGCACCTCCCTCTGGCATCTCCCTCAGCACTTCCTCTCACCTCCTCTTGCTGTGAGCTCCTCCTAGTGCAGCCCTCTCACCGCTTAGCTCATCTTCTCGAATATGACAACTCTTTGACTTCTCCAGTTGTCTTCGGTATTATGTGACAGTTACATGTCTATTTCATGTTTAGGATTTCTTTAAATCATCAAATGCACTTTTAGATTTTCTAAACTTTTTTATAATTTTAAATATTTATACATATTTAAATTAGGCCGTTATTTGACTTTGTGCTTTTTATTGTTATTTTTTCGCAATAGCCCCAAATAGCCTTAGCCATGCATCACTGCTACACGACGCTATCCACTATCGATAACTTTGAATGTTCTTTAGTTTGATAGAAGTTTTTATGCTTTGAGGCTTCTTCATTTGGAAGCATACTTTGTTTTTGAGGCGTAGAGGACTCTATGAGTTCATAATTAAGTCAGCCAATAGTAAAGTAAAGCTGTTATTTATGCCAGTTTTTTTTATGAAATTCCTAATGGGTTAATTACAGAAAACTCCTACGAAGTTTTGGTGAGTTGCAGTAATCCCCGATTAACTTTTTTTTATTAGACTAAACCCTCTGAACTTTTGGAGTTATTGCACACAACCCCCGTGAACTATTTTATTTCACTAAATGTTACCTAAAAATTTATCGTTTGATCCCCATATTAGCAACATCAAATCTAACCTGTCCATGGCAAGCACGAGACTTGAAAAGAAGATGAGATATTCTTTCTTAGTCCCAAAAGTACCCTTTTATTTAAAGGGAAAAAATAAAAAAATAAGTAATTTTTTAGGACTAAGGAATTATTTTCATCTTTTTTTGGCACATGCTCGTCACATGAGATGTTAGAATCGATGGTGCTAATTTGAAGATTAAATGAGAAATTTCACGGGTTTTTTCTGTAATTAACCAAATTCCTAAAATATAACTTGATCCTACCTGGTCTTCTTTAATTTTGATACTATGTGAGTTTCTTAGAGCATTCTTGTACAGTATTTCTGTGAAATCATTGCCTTCTGTCCCTCCACTGCAGAGACTTGTGATTTGTTTTCTGGTAAGTGGATCCAAGATCCTAGAGGACCTGCTTACACCAATGCAAGCTGTCCATTCATTGAAGGTCAACAGAACTGTATAAGGAATGGGCGGCTTGATACAGAGTACCAATATTGGAGATGGAAACCACATGGCTGTGACATACAACCATTTGATGCCAAGAGATTTCTAAGAGCCATGCGGGACAAATCATGGGCATTTATTGGTGATTCGATTCTTCGTAACCATGGCCAGTCATTGGTGTGCCTTATCTCTCAGGTGGATATCCTGGATTTTTAATCTTGTTGGTTGCAATAAATCTATTTTGGTTCGGAGTAGCAGCAATTTGATAACTTCATAAATTTTCCATACCCTGTATACTTCATTAGTGTAGCTGAACGTTTAATGTTTTAAGAGAGCCTTGTCTTCACCATTAACTTGCTAGCACTTACATAGAGCAAAGGTGCACCTTATTTTGCTGAAAGGTTCCTTTTAAGTTTTCACTTTAATCTAATACGATTTGGGCACTAAAAAGTTTTTAAAACAAAATAAAGCTATTGGTTGATAATATCCTCCTATTCAGAAGTATTTATATAATGGGAGTTGTATAATTTTTGGGGTGGTTTTAGATTTTTTACCCTATAAAATTTCCAAATATTGAAATAGCATAAAAAATATTGTATTTGCCAATTTGTCCTTCAAACCATTAGTTAATTTTTGCTAGACTTCTAACTCAGCAAGGGTAAATTGTCCATTAACCACTACTCTTCTTCTTATAACCCATGAAAAGATCCAAAAAAAATTCCCCAGATACATGGTTTTAAGCTCCAAAAAATCATAAAGAATCCTGGATGAAAAAGACAAAGGAAGAATAATTAGTTAGGATCGCTCTCTTCATTTTTGTACCCTGCCTTCATCATGGTTTAAATCACCCAAAACTTCAAACCTAACTTGCAGTGGACACGGGTAAATGGTGATACGAGCATAGAACACGACAAATTTGTAAAATGTAGGGTATGGGGACACGACTACATGTATATATTGATAATAAATAATAATTCACATGAGATCATTGTATTTTTCAAGTTTTATTTGAATCGAAATTCATTTCACATTTTAAAGTTTTTTCACTATGTTGATTATTAAATTGACAGCTGTTTGTTTTTGAACTAGACACCCAAATGACCCTTTTAAGTCATAGATTTGAACTTGGGTATGGGCTGAAACAAATCTGACCCATGTGTAACTCGTTTCGAGAAATGGATATGAACTGGAGGATCTACGTCCAATCAGTGTGACCCATGTCTAACTCGTTTCGAGAAATGGATATGAACTGTAGGATCTACGTCCAATCAGTGTGACGAGTGTTTTAAATTAAAGCATATATCATATAATTGAGTACATGTCTGAATAAATCTATGTATATATGCAAGGAGTGTCAATGAATTTTGTTGAGTGCGGGTATGCATGATAGAACTACCTGGGTAACATAGCTCCAAACTGTCTCCATTTGCTTTTAGAAAAGCTCACCTTCTACGAAAACTCTCATGGATGCAACATCTCTTAGCTCATTTCCATTTCAATAGAAGCAGTGAATCCTGTAAAATTGAAAATGTATTCTTTAAAAGTCCAACATGAAGCTCATCTCTTAATCCATCTCTAAGGGGATTGAGTTCTTGGAGGGTTTTGAGGCAGGAAAGGAAGTAGCTTATGAGCACTGCTGCCACTGCATCAATGGTGTTTAAGTAAGGAGGTTAGCTTTTTTCTGCCTAGCTTGGGAGTAAGAAAAGAGAACGTGTGTGGATTGGATTTGTGCAGAGACAGTGTATCTTTTCTCAGTTTTGGGACAAAGAGGATCAACCACGAGCTAGATTTGGACAGGTGCAATAGGGGGTAATAGACACACGAGGGTGGTGGTGGTGGTGGGGGGGGGGGGAGTGGATTTGTATACATGTTGAGTTTGCTTACTTGAAGAACCAGTAGTTTAGCAAATGTTTAATTTTAAAAAACTTAATCGTTTACTACAAGGGGCTGCATTAATGGGCTTGGATATGATTTGAGATGACAAATAACGAGATTTGTGGGATAATTTTTGAAGGGTTTTTCTCATATTAGACCCTAATTATATACTATTTATTATATTAGGTCCCTAAAGTCTTCATATTTGTAACTTTACACCCCAAATTCATTAAGTTGTTTACACGTCGATCTTGAAGTAAGTTGCATGGATACGGGTATGGGTACAAGTAGGGGACACGGCAAATTTGTAAAGGATAGGGTACAAGGACATGGCTATATATATGTCAGTTATGTATTTTTATATGTTTTAAAATTTTAATTTATGCAAAATCAATATTGTTTTTTCATTTACATGAGATGAATATATAAGACATAGATCTTAAGGGTAGAATATACATCTAGGAAGTACATGAAGAGTGTCGTAAAATTGAAATATGTATTATATAATGGAGTATATGCCTGAATAAACGTATGCATATATATTAAAGAAGCATCCAAGAAGTTTGGGTATGAGTATGGGTACGGCTTCCAAATAGAAGTACTCATGTAACATAGAATTTGAATAAGTATGAGCAGTTTGGGGCCTAATATAAAAATAACATTAAATTTAGGGCCTACTATGACAAAAACCCATTATTTAAATACCAAAATTTGGAGTATATGTGTGTAAGCTCATATTTTTTTAGATGATTTTGATTATGTGAGATAACATATTTTGTTTAGGAAGTATATCAAAGCGACTTTTAATGTGCCTCATTACTTGAGGTTTTGTATATTGGTTTATTTGGTTATTTATTTTTGATCATGGCACCCTCACCCCTTCCTCTTCATCTATCTACCTTACGTATAGTGACCACCAAAGACAGAATATAGGTTAGAAGCATGATGATGATAAACTCTTTAATTTATACATTTCACACTGTATTAAGAAGGGGCTTATTGGTTGATTTCAAGCTAAAGTAATGGTGCTGTTAGTTGGGAAGTGGCATTTACTGATGCTTCCCTAATGCCTCCATTTTTCTCTGATTCTTTCCCTTAAGGAACACACCCTAAACCTTATTTTATCCCTTTTGTATAACCCAAGTGCCCTTGTCTAGCATCCCAGTGGAAGGTCATATCATCCTATTCTAATATTGGTTATCATGCCTCAATTGGATTTGCACCCAGGATGGAGACATTCATGCTTTCCTTGAAAAAGATGTGAAAGGACTACACATCCTTTTCTACAGTTGGGTCTTGTCCCTTCTCTAGAAGGTGTTCAGCCTAATTTTATGTGAAGTAGGGTTCTTCACACATCCTTCATTCCCCATGAATTGTCTTGTGATTTTCCTGTCCCTTGTGTTGGTAGAATGTTATCCTAAGAATGAAGAAGCAGAGCACTCAGCTTTTCGAGTAGCCTTTTAACCTTAATTTTCAATTGGTTTGGATGCCACAGTAATTAGCTTGTTTGTTTCCATTCTTGTTGCGATACTTGTTTATAATTTGTCTAAGACACCATTAGAGTATTTTTCTTTGTCCATCTATCGTATTGGCAACATCCAGTGGACTAGTCCAATTAGGAAGCATGAGCTAATTTCATGGGAAAAAATAGTTCTCAAACAGTTCGGTTTCTACAGTGATAAGTTTATTTATTTCCATGCTTGCAAGAAGAGTCATGAATGAGTAGTCTAAAGGCAATTCCACGTTCCTGCTGGAGCTTGTTCTTGGTTCCTCACATTAGTAACACCCAGAACAATTGAGTTAATTTCATGGGAGAAATGGACTTTAATGCAAAAAAGCTCTCTAGCTATTGTTATGTCCAAAACGAGAGTATACTCAGTGGGGTTCTCTCTTAGTTCTGATTGGTTCTGGGGCAAGTTATTATGTAAATGCTTTGAAGCATCAATTGCTGCTATTTTCGGGAACTTTACAGTCAATGTGATTGATGCTTATTCATAATGTATCATCAGACACCTCTGCATGTCCTTTTATTTATTTATTTATCAGTAACTATTGAAATAAAAAATAGTGTTAGCATATACCACCAGTAGAGGAGATGAATCTGGTTCTAAAACGTCATCATTTCACTGTAGCATTTCGTTTCCAACAGTGTTTGTGCAGTAATCATACCTATACTAGTGGTACTAACACTTTCTCACTTTTGTTAACCTTTGTTACGAAATATGATGCTTTGCTATTGACACTATATGGAGCACAAACCCTAAAAATTAAGAATATGCAGTAATAGAGGAGGATGATATGGGAAGATACTAGGGATGCAAACAGATATGGATGTATGAAGATATATCACACGGAAATGCATGCACCCAAACACACATTATGCCTGGTAGAATATGAATACAAATATGGTTATCTTTTTTCCCCTTTTTCATAGGGAACTGCACATGTGTGAATCTGAGTAATATATCCGTATTTGTATCTTGGTTGCCAGATATATGTATTGATCAGATGGTTGAAAATATTGACATAGATTGGTGATCTGAGACTTATTTTGGTGATTTAGCCTTCAGCTTTTTAGATATGTGACATAGTTAATGAACTCTGATTTGAGATTCTTTTAGATATGACATAGTTAATGAACTCTGATTTGAGATTCTTTTTACTTTAAACAACTCTCATATCACACACACTGTATTTTTTGATCTTAACCGTTTTTCTCATTTCTGCTTTATATCCTTATGTGTTTGATCTTATCCAATCTGTATCCATATTCGATTTTAGTAGACATGAACTATTAGTTTCCTTATGGAACATTGCCCATATTCATATATGCATCCATGATTTGTAATTGGACATGTGAGTATAGTAAGTGCTGTATCCAGTCCAATTTCATGCATAGAGAATGCTATTCAAAGATAGGCAATTGAGACTTCTCATCTCTGATACGAAGTTGGATGTTTTGTTATTGACACAATAATGAGTGCGGGTGACATTTTTTCCTGACTCACTAGCCCAACCAGAGCCCAAACTTCAGTTAGCTTGCTATGGTCGGGCAAAGTTGTGTATGGATCAGTTTAGGGTATGACTCTTTGACCTGTATTGACTAGAAATGGCCAAGTAATACAAATAGAATAATTTTTATTTTCAAACACAAGTAATAAGTGACATATCGGTTGGTGGATGGGAATATAGGTACATGACGTCATGATCAATGTTTCGAATCTACAAGAAGGCTTGACTTTTTTTTTCTGGTATTCACCAAGTAAAATGTGTTTAAAAAATGACAAAATTTTGAAAACAACCGTTTTGCAAAATCAATGAGCAAAATCGACCTCCTCACACAAAAAAAGAGCAAAATTGATCATTTTTATCTGAACTCAGATGAAAAGGGTCGATTATGCTGCGGGTAATTTTTCGAACTATACGGGACTACTAGTCCCATGTAGTTAAGGCATGCTAATCCAGGATTAGCATGCCAAACCAAATGGATAAGACTAGTATTCCCGTCCATTTCGTGCTGCATGCCAGGATTAGCATGCCAAACCAAATGGATAAGACTAGTATTCCCGTCCATTTCGTGCCAAAGCCCAATCGAGCGCTCCACCGGCAACAACGCCTCCCTCGTCTCCCAAAAGTGGCGCCAAATCGAGCGCTCCACCTGCACCTGCACCTCCCTCTCCCTCCGCGGCAACCTCCGCGAGCTCTTCCTCCTCCCCACCTCCTCCTACGTCACCCACCTCGACCTCTCCCCCTGGGGCCACCCCTTCCTCAACCAAATCCACGACGTTACCACCAAAGACGATGAGCTCCACAACCAGCATCAGCTCCTCATCACTCACCGCCTCCACCAGGCCTTCCTCAATCTGGAGTCTCTTGCGGTCTACGCTCGAAATCCTTCGACCCTCCGCATTCTTGCGCACCATTG
This sequence comes from Asparagus kiusianus, assembly GCA_022839385.1. Lineage (NCBI taxonomy): Eukaryota > Viridiplantae > Streptophyta > Magnoliopsida > Asparagales > Asparagaceae > Asparagus > Asparagus kiusianus. The sequence goes on from BQKN01064810.1 coordinate 410,574, forward strand.
GCCGGGACTGCAGCACGTGTCGCTTGTGCGGTGGTACCAGCGGCCTCCTCTCGATCTACCCAGAGCGGATCTTGACCCGTTGTTCTCTGCTTGCTTGAATTTAACCTTGCTTGACGTCTTCAGGTTCTACTGCTGGACCGAGGACATACCCGCTGCTCTGCTGCGTCGCTTCTGAGTCTTGATTTGCTCAGCCCGGCGATAAGTGACGGGTTCAAGTCGTCGGAGATTGTGGCGATGTCCGCGACTTGTCTGAACTTGTGTTGTTTGAGGGGAGGAAAGAGGGGAGGGGGCTGTGAGATCTGAGGGGAGGAGGGAAAGAGGGTTGTTTTGGCAGCTAATCCTAGAGTAACATGCCTTAACTACACGTGATTAGTAGTCTCATGTAGTTTGAAAAAATTACTCGCAGCAAAATCGACCATTTTCATCTGAGTTGAGATGAAAAGGATCGATTTTGCTGTTTTTTTTTTTGTGAAAAGGTCGATTTTGCTCATTAATTTTGAAAAGGTTGTTTTCAAAAATTTGTCCGTTTAAAGAATTCATGTAGAATTATTATTCAAGAGCATAATAGTCTTTATGGCTCACGGGTGTACATGAGGCATTTAATCTCCATGGTTTAGTTTGAAACCCCACTAGTTCAATTTTTCTTTGTCAAAAGAAATATCCATTTCGTAAGCGAATTACACAAGACCGAGTCGGCTCAACCAATTATAATTATGTACTGTAAAGATATACCCATTTATTAAACAGATTGACAATGTATCAGCCATAATTCGGATCATCAGATAGTGGCTTAGTCCGAACAGACCAGGCGCTGCTTAATTGCACCACTTAAGCAAACCTTAGAAGCAATTGAAAAATAAGTAGATCATCATAGCTATGGTCGATAGCATGAGAGAAACTATTATAAGACATTAGTAGATTGAACTTCCATTGGACGCGTAGAATTTCACAATTCTTCAAGCTTACGACAAGAAAGTAATCTCTGAAAGACAGTGGAGGAGCTCAGTTTCTGTGTCCATAAACTCTGGACATCGTCCTTTACTTGCTTTATTAGAAAAATGTCTATAAAACTAGCTAGAATTATGCATTGTGATTCATAAGTTTATTATTGAAAACACAAGGCAATTAACTTCTGAATATCTACATTCGTTTCTTTCTTACATTCTAGTTGCTGTACCTTTCACTTCAGGAAGAGTTGCCCATTGAGGTCTACCATGACGAAGATTTTAAATCTAGAACTTGGCACTTCGCCTCGTACAACTTCAACCTCTCAGTAATCTGGTCTCCTTTCCTCGTCAAAGCTGATATATTTGAGGATGACGATGGCGTATCTAAATCTGAAATCCAGCTTCATCTCAATGTCCTCAACAGTAAATGGACAAAAGATTACCATACTTATGACTATGTCATGATTTCAGTTGGACAGTGGTTTCTCAAAACAGCAGTTTATTGGGAGAACAATAAAATTGTTGGTTGCCACTACTGCCCTCGGTTGAACCTAACAGAGCGTGGCTTTGATTATGCCTACCATAACGTCCTTCACTCAGTTTTTCGATTTATAACCAAATCCAGTCACAAGCCCCTCGTTTTCTACAGGACATGGACACCTGACCACTTTGAGTATGGGGAGTGGTCTACTGGCGGAATTTGCAATAGAACACAACCGTACAAAGAGGGGGACTATAATGGTAAAGATGTGGATCATATAATGTATGAGATTGAATTAGAGGAATTCCACAAGGCAATAGGAAATGTGACTGAGAATGCGAAACATGTGAAGTTGTTGGATACTTATCATCTTTCCTTGTTGAGACCAGATGGGCACCCGGGACCTTATCGAAGCTTTCACCCATTTGAAAAGGATAAGAATGCCAAAGTCCAGAATGATTGCCTGCATTGGTGCTTGCCTGGGCCGATAGATTCTTGGAATGATTTGCTCATGAGAATGGTCGTCAAATATTGAGATTCGACATATGGGTTTTCAGCCTACACAAGATTCTTTCTGAGAGCCAGAAGATGCTGATAAGAGTTTTAGATTGGCGCTGCACGTGATGGTTCTCATCTGATTTGGCTTGTATTTTCGTGTAAATTGCTGGGTTAGATGTGAGATTTTGTACTGCATTTTTCATGTAGTCTCAGCTAATGGGATCTCTGTAGCCCTTCTGTTACACTCCTGCTGTATCTTAAATGTAAAATTTTCACCATTCCCTCTTTATTTTTTCGATGAAAAGCAATTTTAGGTATGAATGATAAATAAAATCTTATTTACAGTGCACACGGGGTAAGGGGAAAAAAGGGAATTATTTCTTATGATCAGCTTGCACCTAATTGATAATACCAGATTGATGGATAAACCATTATCAGATGGATGTTCTTTATACAATGTCTGACGTGGGGAATACTATCAACTGTGATGAATTGCCTTCAACTTTCGTAAAATAGTACGTAATGCTTACTTTACGATATCTGTTGCGTATGGCTCCAGTTTCGCTGTCATATATTTTTGTTTCTCTTATATATTTTGTGGCTTTTAGATTGCTTTATTTAATCTATTAAGCAGTAGTTAACTTTGCTAGCTAACCACTTGGAACAAACGTAGATTATGGGTTGCAGTTTCACAGTTTCTGTTTATTAAATGTATGAATTTCTGCTTGCAAAGTTTCCCACCCCTTCTTCAGAAGAGAAGAAACACCAATTATCGAACAACTCCTCCCTCTCCATCCGCTCCCTCCTCGCCTCCCCCAACCAATTTGTTGTGTCAAAAGCTGTGACGAGGAACCAAACTAAACGCCAATCCAAGAGAGCCAAATGAACTAAATATCAATGCACAAACAAAATACCAATTTTAACGTGGTTCGACAAGTTGTCTACGTCCACGGGGCAAGAAAGGGGATGAGGTTTTCACTAATAGAGAAAGAGTACAAACTGAGATTACAACTCACTCGAAGGAACAAACTAATCTCACCAACAAGCTCTTAATCTCTCCAAACAAAACCCTAAACAAATAGCTTAGAAAATACCTCTTTTCTGTGCTCCAAATATCCCCAATTTGCTTCTACCAAATTCTCTCTTCCAATTATTCCATATATATATAAATCCTAAAATCATAAACATACTAGAAATTCTAAACCAAAAGCCAAATCAAATTAGGAATCCTAATAACCTATTACCAAAATAGATTAGGAATCCTAATAACCTCATGTTACCAAAATAGATTAGGAATCCACTATCTAACAATTCTCCACCTCGGCGAAGTTTTCCCAAAACTGAGCTGACACCAATATCAACCAAACGTCTCACTTATTGCGTCCAGTACGAAGTGGAATAAATCAACGACAACGGACTCAATCCACAATAAGTCGAGAACCCAAACGAGAATGCGAACAAACTCCAAATGTCGGTATCAACTCACCAAACCGGCTGTATCATAAATGACTGCCTACGTATCCTCTTGCCCAAGGAATCAAGCCTTCACGTAGTTCACCCAAACGGCCTCCAAAGGCCCTCAAACAAATAGAAAAGTCTGCAACTCTTCCCCAATATCGCCAACGGATCTGCAACTGATAGCGGCCCCCAAACTGATACAAATCAAACACCTCCATCTGAGGTGAACCAATGGCCGTATCCAAATCATGTCCACCAGCTGCAACCGAATCCAAAACCAATCCATCATCTGCATCCGAAATTAAATGATCCCCAACCTGTGTCACATCAGCTAGAATCCCAAATGACGCAGTATGATCTGGAGCATGTGAAATAAGTTCCACCCAACGTGAAGTAGCATCACCCTTCACCTGTTGCGATATCCAAACGACCTGATCAACACTCTCCACCTGCCGAGAGTCAAAAATGACATTCCTGCTCAGAACAAAATCAGAAGCTCCCAAACGATAATCAAATGAGCCTCCGAATCCCAAACACACAATCGGATCAAATCTCACATCCTCGATGTGACCAAATGCTGGGTAACCAAATATCCGACGCCGACCAAAATTTGAAGCAGCTCCACCAGACCCAATAACTCCTAATACAGCAGTCGGCGACCTATGACTAAGATGACCCAAATATGTCGAAGCTCCAGAACTAATGCTTGACAACCAACGCCGATCCTCCTCCAGAAAGGAACGACCCATCGAAACTGTCACCTCATCTTGTCTACCCAAAGTCTCCACACCAATGAAATGTCTCCTATTGCCGTGAGCTCGGCATAAACGCAAGAAAGGACCCCTACCAAAGCTAGAACAACGAGTTACCTTTCTGCTAATACACTTCTTCCAATTGTTGTTGACTTCTAGGACTTTACACCAACGGGAACTGGTCGCGACCCAATAATGCCTAGAACAATCACCAACTGCGGAAACTACAAAACAATTACCTCCCAATGATGCCTCTTTGGAAGTCCCCCAAATGCCTAACTGAACACCTCCTAAAAGACCCCTCGCTCGATGGATAGGAGTGCCAAACTCCACCTCGGTCTTGCTCATTCCAATGTGCTCAAAGGACTTCCATCTGCAGGTCAAAGCACTCCTCAACAACCTATGCACGGCATCACCAATCAAATACCCCAGCACCAAACAACGTCACAATCTAGCCAAATCCAATGAAGTCGTCAGAGCTCTATCAATCACCGTGCTCCCAAGCAAATAGTATAAGTTACTCTTTCTGACGCCCTTCATCACAATCATGGATCCAAATATAACCTTCAAGCGTGCATCCGCCAAGGTCACCCTATAGCCTGCTGCCTCCAAAGCTCCAAGTGAAATGATGTTCTTCTTCAACTGAGGAACGAACCTCACTCCAGCTAACTCCCGAATCACCCCGTCACTCATCCTGATTCGAACGGTACCGATACTACCAATAGAGCATTTGTGATTATTCCCCATAAGCACGAAATCCCCTCTTTCCAACTCCTAAAAGCTGAAGAACCAATCTCTCATAGGACAAATATGGTATGTAGCGCCCGAATCTAACATCCACTCTGTAGAGTAGACAACACAAACTGACGGTAGTGCAAATAATGAGTAGTTTGAAGAATCCAAATCTGAATTGTTGCCACTAGTCTTGACAATATTCATCTTTGAAGCTTGTACAACTTTTTCCTTATTCTTCCCGGCTTGATCATTCAACTTTGGGCATTCAGCTTTCCAATGTCCATCTTCTTTACAAAAAACACACTGATTCCTACGAATTCCAAGATGTGCTTCTCTAGAATGTGACCTTCTACCTCGGTTTGGAACCTTTGCTCTTGCAACCAATACCCCCGCTACCGGCTCAACAGAAGTCTCCTTGTCCTTCTTCCTGAGTTGGTAATTCACTAATACAACGGTGACCTCACTATATGAAAGAGATGCCTTTTCATTAATAAGAGTAAGGACAAACGTCTCATATTCCTCGTCGGGTAAGGAACTCAACAATAGCAACATGTCCTCATCTTCAACAATGACATCTACATTCGCCAAATCTGCAAGAAGCTTCGTGTAGTGGTTCATGTGATCACTAATGGATGTCTCCTTCTTCAATTGGAAGCGATAAAGCCTCCTTTTAAAATGCAAGCAGTTTTCAACGCTCTTTGTCAAGTACTTGCTCTCTAGGACCTCCCAAATTTTCTTCGCAGAAGTCTCATTCATCACATCATATTTTAGATCTTGAGTGAGATAAGACCTAATCACACCACACGCTGTCCGATTCATCTTTTTTCAAACCTTCTCATCAATGTCGTCTGGTTTCCCGTCCAACTCCAAAGTATCTTTGAAATTCTGCGCATTGAGCGCATCCAAGACTTCACATCGCCAAAGTCTAAAATTGTTAGTGCCATTGAACTTCTCCACGTCAATCTTCATTGAGTGGATACTCAAACTTTGAATAGTCTTCACACCTGAAGAACTACCCTGAACTCCCTCTTTCTCGTCCATAATCCTTAATACACCAACAACCAATACGAAAACAAACGAAGAATAGATCCAAAATTAAGAAAAGAAAGAAGCTTTATCGAAAAGTTCCCACCTTTCTCACCAATTGAAACCCTAGACGAGCTTCCCAAATCGATCTACTCCTCTAAATAACCCAAGCGTAGCCCGAACTCTGATACCAAATTTTTGTGCAAAAAGCTGTGTCGAGGAACCAAACCAAACGCCAATCCAAGAGAGCCAAACGAACTAAATATCAATGCACAAACAAAACACCAATTTTAACGTGGTTCGACAAGTTGTCTACGTCCACGGGGTAAGAAAGGGGATGAGGTTTTTACTAATAGAGAAAGAGTACAAACTGAGATTATAACTCACTCGAAGGAACAAACAAATCTCACCAACAAGCTCTTAATCTCTCCAAACAAAACCCTAAACAAATAGCTCAGAAAATACCTCTTTTCTGTACTCCAAATATCCCCAATTTGCTTCTCCTAAATTCTCTCTACCAATTGTTCCATATATATAGAAATCCTAAAATCATAAACATACTAGGAATTCTAAACCAAAAGCCAAATCAAATTAGGAATCCTAATAACCTATTACCAAAATAAATTAGGAATCCTAATAACTTCATGTTACTAAAATATATTAGGAATCCGCTATCCAACAATGTTCGATAAAAATCTCTTTAAAGGGGACTAAGCCTAACCTCACATCCTCAATGTAGCTCTCGCTGGTGTTCTACCGTGATAAAAAGACTCGACCATGTCGATAATTCGCTGGGCTTGATGTCGTCCTGGACTCTCTGTTTACTATGTTAGAATGCAAGGGTTGTGTAAGCTTGGGAGGGTTTTGCTCTAAAGTGGCCCTGTTTGCACTCAATTTTTGGGAGTAGACATCAGCTAGGAAATAAATGAAGCAACTGATAGGGGAGGAACTAACGATCACAGCAACAGAGTTGACCTGGTCCATATCTCGCCCCATCGGCTCCGAAGACCATGCTTACTTAGAGCAAACGAAGATGATCCGCTTGTAAATGAAAGTGAATTACTTAGGCTCCGTTTGGATACTATTGTGTTTTACTTGTTTTCATGGTGCTTTTGTTAAAAACTAAACATCATGCGTTTGGAAACCATAGTGTTTTTTTGAGCTAAATCATCCTTAAACCGAAAACACCACTTATTTTAAAACACCTAAAAAGTGTTTTAAGTTTGGTGTTTTGGTTTTGAGTTTGAGAAGGTGTTAATATAATATCTAACATAATATATTAAATGTAATTAACATGGAGTTACTATCAACATGCTTATTATACTATGTACTATATTATACTATACTATACTATATTATAGTTAATCTAATATATTAGTAATATTTACTAAATAATATAAAAATATAATAAATAATAATATGATAATGATATAATAATATACTACACAATAGTATAATCGCTATAATATTATTAACTTTATAGTAAATAAACTATAATAAATTAATAATTATAAAATATTATATAATAGTAACATATTTAAAAATAATTAACAATATAATAATAATATTATATAGTAAATGTACTATAATATATAAAATATTAATATATTATTTAATAAATAAAAGAATTTATTGCTAATAAATTTTAATGTAAAAATAATATATTCATAATATAATAATATTTACTTATATCATAAATTATTAATATATTATTAAATTACTATTAATAAACTCAACATATTAAAGACCATAATATATTACATAATATTAAAATATTTATAATATAATAATTTATTAATAACATACTAGTAATAACATTAAATAAATATTATTTATAATATTATATTATGTGAATAATAGTATAATATAATATTATATTAATAATAGTATAATATTATATTAATAAAATAATATTATTATAAAAATATTAATATAATATATAACAATAACAAATTGATATACAAAATAATGAAATATATAATTATTTTAAAATAATATGTAATAATTATAATATAATATAACTTATTAAGTATAACATAATATTATAATACATTATACAATTTTATATTGCATTATATTTAATACTTCTAATACTATAATAATATAAACTAAATATTATAACATTTTATTTATAATATATTTTATTATAATTAGTTATTAATATATTAGTATTATGTTTAATACTAATGTTGTAATTGGTCAAACTAGTGTTGACCAAAAATAATTCACATGATATTTTGAAAACGTTTTAAGGAAAAAACACAACATCATGGTGTTTTTTTTTTTACAAAAACACAACAAAAAACACACCATGGTATTCTAAAAAACATGGTGTTTTTAGGGGCGGGTAGTTAAACTTCCAGAACAAGTGGTGAAAACTACTTAAGTTGTCTTTTACTTTATTAACCTGTTTATTTTTATTATCCTATTGGTTATTACTTTCTACAACTGTTCAGTTCCTTGTGGTTTTGCTGCTTAAGTTGTAGTTCACATGCATAGATAACTTGTAAGTTACTTTCTTTACGTAGTGTAATATACTTTCCTTACAATTTAGTGCTTTATTTAAAGTTTTTTCAATCAATTAGGGTCTGTTTGGTTGTTGTTGGTAAAATTGTGTATTTGACACAACTTGGAAAGTTGTTGTCCACCTCATCAATTTCACTGAGCAACTTTTCTTTGTTTGTTTTTCATTCCATTTGGAATCATAAATTGCTTGTTTGGTTTACAAAATATAACTTTAATTGCCTGTTTAGAAAGTGTAAAAAGTGGTTATTGTGTGGTCCATACTCAAATGATTTCATTGAGCTAGCCCCCTCACTTCTGACACATGTGTCAGCTTTCCTTCAAAATCAGACCATTTTGAAGGGATTTGTGAATCCATGCCACATCAGCATAGTAAATCACTTTACACTATTTTCATAACTACAAACAAATAATTGGAAAGGAGGAAAGCTGACATTGGGACCCACTTTTTTACACTTTTCATCCTTTTACATATAGTAAAAACTTACAACCAAACATCCCCTTAGGTTCTGAGCGTCACCCCCTATCAGGTAGGTGTAGTTTAAGTTATTTATTTGTCTCTAAGTTTCTTTTGCAGCGCTTTTATTTAAGTTGATTTTATAGTAGTACAAGTAGATTAGTACAAGTAGATCAGGACGGTTAAGTGGTGAGGTTATTATCGCTCTAATGCTTCAATCACTACTACAATTAGGTCTATTAGCAACACTATTTTAGTTAATTGTTTATAATAGAACCTAATTTAAGTGGGTCTAATATTACCTTTCTATTTGAAATGGGCCCAACTAAAAACTTAATTAATTTAATTTAAAAATAATGTATTTCTTTAAAATAAATGGGAAAGAATCTCGAAGAGAGTCGGGGAACAAAGATATTTTCGTTTTCGGCGGGGGTTAGAGCGGCTCACGCGAAAATTTGTTCGGCGCCTCTAAATTCATCAAAAAAAATCTTTCCCCTCCGATTATTCATGGAAATTTTTCCATCCGATTATTCATGGAAAATTTTTCCCTCCAATCTCTATCGACCCGCTTCAAGAAATTAGGAATAAAGGGAAACCCTTCGACATCTTCTCTGCTCCCACTCGATCGCTCAGGTAGAACCGCCGGCCGCCTCTTCTAAATCGCTCAGCTAGAACCGCCTGTTCAAGAAATTAGATCTGTTTTTAATTTTTATTTTCGTGCTTGTTGGTCAAAATAAACAATTTTGAACTGCTATTTGGGAATTTTTTTTATCTTGTTTAAAGATTGAATTTTGGACTTGGATCTTCAAGGAGTTGGTTATTCTTGATGGGTTTGTAAAAATTGGACATTTTTTCATATTAATTGTTGTAATTCTATGTTCTTTTTATTTGGTCTTTCAAATTAATAATCCTTAAAATTGTGGATACTAGAGCTTTTATATTAAGGAGTTGCTTGCTGTCAGGTACATTGAAAGAGGCCGAAAGGTATTGCTGCAGTTTTTGATGATTTATGTGGAAATATTGCTTGTTTAATTTCTTTTCTTTTTTTTCCTTCCCCTTTTCCTCTGTTTTTGGCTGATGGGTTTGGGTTGTTGTTGGGTGTGGTAACTTGCATATGCTTGTTTAATTTATTTATTTTGTTTTTGTTTTAAAGAAATATCTAAGTACAACCATCTGCTGATTGTTTCAGTGATCATATGATGATATTTAGCTGCTTGTAATGTATTGCATCTCATTACTATTTTAGTGAGAAGAAGGAGAATGGCCAAAAAAGAAAAAGTGTTATGGAAATTTCATTAGAGAATATATTACTTTCCTCAGAAGTTGGTGCTTATTAACCAAAAGTTGGATATGATAGTGTCCTAATATAATAGGAATAGAGACACCCCAGAAAGAAACTTTTGGAAGCAAATCCATCGTGATTGATTCCAGTTGAAGATTATCCAAAGTGCCTAGAAACCAAAATTAATTGTTTTCCAGAATTCGCTTTCCTGTCTATGTATAAATATCACAAAAAAATACAGAAACTGGCGTAGAGCTTATTTATACCTACAGTTCGAGATACAACTTATATGATCCAATTGCATGTGGCATTTTATAGCATGAATCTGTTCGAGTCTAATTTTTCTTTTGGTTAGTCTGGATAGAAATAAGTTGCTTCCAAATCTTTATGAGAAACTGGCAGCATACTTTTGAATAATTTAAGAGTCAAAAGAGTGAAGAAAAGTTGACTGGTTTTTCTTGCGCCCTCATTGATTTGTTTACATAGCTGTTGTCAAGCACAGCTTTTTCACTAATTATTGTGTATTATTGTGCATCTTGTGGTGCTAATTCATTTCATTCCTTCTTTATTGACTATACATGTTTGCTCAAAGTTCTAATTTTTACCTGGCTTTTGGATCCAGATTGATGAGAATGTGATGAGAGAGATCATTAATCACAGTTCATTAAGACATCCCAATATTATCCGGTTCAAAGAGGTCAGCAGAATTCTTTCTTTCATTTTTCGAGTTTCTGAATAGGTTTCAAATACTTAATCAAAGAGCCCATGAAGAATTGACAACATAATTAGTTTCCCATCAGTTTTATCAATGTGTAAATTTTCATAAGAATCTGTTTGAAAATATTATTTTGAAGTACTTGGAGGCGTTTATTCTATCTTAAAGTAGGTATTCAGAACTTGTCGTGACGGATGAAAATTGAAAATGAGATGCATTATTAATTGACAGGGACTAATTATTGCAAAATATCAGTAATTCTCTAATTTCATGTTGATTAATTTGAGAATTAATATGTGCCAAGTGAAAATTTTCCAAGAAAACGCATACAATTTGGTATCTAATTTAAATTTTCCTTATCAATTTCTATTTTTATTTACCTTTTTTTACAGAGGGATCCTAATTTTCTAACTCAAAAATTCTTGATCGTGTTCTAAAGGACGTGCTTCTCATTGCCTACTACAATTCTTTTACAGGTAAGATTATATATTTGATTTTTTCTTTATGATTTTTAAATTATTTCTTTACAGAGTATTATATGCCATTTTACGGAAGACGGAAAAGTGAGTCATCCTAGAGACTCTGAAGCTTGGAGAGATTTTGATGCAAAACATCCTTCATTTGGCATGGAACCTCGTAATGTAAGGCTTGGTCTTGCTAGTGATGGGTTTAGTCCTTTTAAACTAATGACAGGCGGCAACCGAAGCACATGGCCTGTGATTTTGATTGCATACAACCTTCCACCATGGTTTGCTATGAAGCAATCTTTCTTCGTGTTGTCCCTTTTAATAGACGGTCCAAAGTCACCTGGTAATGATATCGATGTCTACTTACAACCCTTGATTGATGAGCTCAACACTTTATGGGAAGATGGTATCGATACATATGATGCGGCAAATGATGAAACCTTCAAGTTAAGAGCTGCCATTTTGTGGACAATCAATGACTTCCCTGCATATGGTATGTTATCAGGTTGGAGCACTAAAGGGTATACTGCATGCCCTATTTGTCATACTAACCATGGTTCCATATACTTACCTTGTAGCAGAAAATGTGTGTATTTAAGGCATCGCCGCTTTCTATCGACCAATCACACATGGAGAAATGATAGGAAAAATTTCAATGGTGAAGTGGAGAAAGATACTGCTCCTATTTCATTATCTGGACATGATGTATTAAATCAGTGGCAAAATTACAATAATGTGGCATTTGGAATTTTTTTTTTGAAAAGCAACCAACACCAAAAGGTTAGAAAAAGAAGAGTATTTTCTTTGAACTACCATATTGGAAAACATTATTGGTGCGTCACAACCTAGATGTTATGCACGTTGAGAAAAATGTTTGCGATAACATACTGAGTACTCTATTATGTCGAGATGGAAAAACAAAAGACAATCTTAATGCTCGTAGAGATTTGCAAATTTTAAACATTAGGAAGCCTTTGCATCCTAAAGAGATAGCTAGTAGAGCAGGAAAGTTTGTATTGCCTCATGCATCCTATAGCATGAGCAAAGAGGAAAAAGAAAGATTCTTAAAAGTTTTGAAGGACTTAAAACTTCCTGATGATTTTTCTTCAAACTTCTCAGGACAAGTTCAGATTCGAAAAAGCAAGATCATTGGCTTGAAGAGTCATGACTATCATGTAATGCAACAACTCCTTCCATTAGCCATGAGAACATCACTTAGAAATGA
>BQKN01064812.1:1781-31831 GCA_022839385.1 Asparagus kiusianus
GGGGGTGCTGCGGGTGCAAAACAAATGTAACCATTCAATATTTTGGAGTTATAAATGCTACTTCCAAGTTCATAAGTAGCCACATATCTATTGGCTAATTTCATTGCAATAAGTAGTTGTCATATGGCCCCGAAACGTATCAAAGTTAATTGATGATTCAAGCGTTCATATTTATATTATTTAAATTTAAATACGAATAGTCATCTAATGTATCTCGATAATCAAAAATTAATAATTTGATTCAGATTTTTTTATGTGTAAATATGAATACTTTCTCGAATATCAAAATAATAATTTTAATTAACATTTTTTATGATGTATGAATTAATATGAAATCTAAGAATAATTTATAGTTTGTCAAAGAGGTATTTTTGTTTGATTAAAAATCTTGATTGAATAACATTTAAGGTCGTACTTATAAATATTTCTTTATAACGTCATTAATCTAAAATATAAATGTTTGGTTTAAAAAGTATGATTTTAGTCACTTAAAGTCCTTAAAAAAAGTATAGAATCTACAAAGAAACTATATAAAAGGGATCAAAATATAACGCAATGCATGTAACAAATTAAATCATAAGGGATTAAACTTCAGACAAATACTTAATAAAAAAGAAAACAAATATGTTAGAATTCATATTTGATTCTTCTAATATAAAAATATTTATATTCTCTAAATGACGTCTCAAATCTAATTTCATCCCATATTACATGTAGAAATATGAAACCATTTTATAATTGTTTGATCTGTCGACTTCCACCCCTGGTTGCCACCAAACAAAATGAATAGAGCAAGTAACTTAAATTCTAATGCTAAGCAAGCCAACGTTTTATGATTGAACATAATCAAGTTATTAATTAAAGTTGAGTACAACAATTAAAAGGAATTTGCTTCAATAATCAGACTACTTGTGTAATAGATAGATAGATGAGATAAGAAATAAGACAAAGACATGAAATGCATTTGTCATTCTCCTGCTGCCCCATCGGAATAAACCAGAAAAAAAAAGAGCATGAACGAAGTTATAGAGTCATACTAAAGAACTTAAAAATTTCCCTATTAAAAAAAAAGAACTTTTAAAATATAAATAGTATGGGGGCCACCACAAGAACTCTAGCCACCAAATCTTATTAGTATGTGAAAGTAAAAGAATTGACATATTTTCTTTATTCTCGTTTATCATTTATGTTTTTTTGACAAATTATTTCTCATTTACATTGTGACCTTATATTTCATTATGTGTTTACCCATTTAATAAAAAATGTGCTTTTTAAATAAAATAAAGTGCTTATTTTACATTCTGACCCGTGAAAATTTGCTTTCTAACACATTAGAGTGTTTGTTTTTTAACATTTCACAGAGAAAATTTCCATCAAAACAGTAGGCTATGTTAGCTAAAATAAGAAAGCTAAGTTTTAACTTTTTTTAAGTAATCTTTAATTATTTTCCTTTTCTTTACGAGTCACAAACTCAGATAGGTGTGCAAGATGGTTAAGCGACTGTTCTTATTTTCTAAATTGTTAGCCTTGAATTTGATTCTCTCTGTCATAAGAAAACAACTTGATATTCTTTTACATAATAATTACTGACTGATGTGTGCTAATAAAATATTACAGAAAATAAACTAAAATGATCAGTGCCTAAAGGCAAGGTAAGCAACATCATGAACTTCCAAATTCTACACATTACATTGTCGCGATGCATTAAAAAAATGAAACTAGTTTATATTAATGTACACTTACATGATTCTCACTTTAACATTGTTGGCAAGCAAGATCCAATTTAAAACTCATCAGAGAAAAACGTTAATTAATTCTCACGGGCACAATCTCAAATCATTGACTCACCAAACCGACCCATGATGAGTTGTATTGTACAACTAGATCGTTACACCCTCAAATAATTAATGAAAGCACTAAGGAAGATATTTAAAGTCCTGATATCTTTTTAATTAATTAAAATGTTTACATACCTAGAGTAAAAAATTAAGCCTTTTTCTCTTGTCCACTTGGACAATTCTCTGCTTGTGGGCATCACCTTGTCTTCTTCTCTCATAACTTTATTTGTATTATATTCTCTCTCTCTTTAGATTAGGCATCTTCCTATAGTGGGACTTTTTCTCTATCTTATTTTCTACTTTTATTTTGTTCGGTGCTTTTTTGGTTCTAAGTTAATCATTGCTTAAAAGAGAAGTGCAGGTTTGAGTTGTATCCTTTCCCTTTGCTTTGCTTTGGAAAGCTGAAGGTACTTTCAGAAGATGGAGGCTTTATGCAACAACAAACATTCATTCCTAGAGAATAATATCGGTACATTAATGTGTCAAAGATAAACATAGGAGTAAGATAGTGAAAAGATAATAAATAAATAATAAATGTCAGCTTTAGGATTGAGGAAAACATGGAAGTTTAAGTGTTATTAGTAAGAAAGTAGAACAGATGCTGTATGATATGTGAATTGCATATAAAAAAATGGTAACCGGAGTATTCCTTTTTGAGCCCGAAATTTATGGGGCTAACCATAAAACAGCGTAACATGTGTAATTCTTTTTAAAGACATATTATTAGTTTCATAATTGGTCCCATGATTTTGGGTCTAAAATTACTTTCTCTAAGATCCTGTTTGGATTTGTAGGGGGTGAAGGGAAGTTAAGGGAAACTGAGTGAAGGGAAGGGAAGGGAAGGGAATGGAGTTCCCTTCCCCTTGGTTACACCCCAATTTGGGGGGTAACAATTTTTATACTATTAGGGGGTGAACCAAGGTGAATGGAGGTGAACTTTTAAGTGTTCCCAAACAAGGTGAATGGAGGTGAATGGTTCCCCTAACTTCCCTTCACCCTCATTCCCCTCAATCCAAACAAGCCCTAAAGTATAAATCCTATAAGAGGGTGTTTGTTTCAAATGCTATAATTTTAGGATATATATTTCACCATGGGATTTGAAATTCATAGGTGTTTTGTTATGGGTTGGGATTTCTAAAATGTTGTTTGTTTCATTAATATTTTGGGATTTGGAATACTAATTTATAATATTTTGTTTGTTTCAAGCTCAAATTGTAGCATTACCAAATGCTAAAATTTTGTAATATAATGAATATGCTATCTTGGTGAGGTTACCTCCCACAAAAAGATAAAATTGGGATTTGTCAAATCTTCTCCAATTGAGAGGTAAACACACCAATTTATGGGATTTGTCAAAATCCTCTCCAATTGAGAGGATTTGGCAAATTCTAAAAATTGGTCACTTTTTACACTTTTGGGATTCAATGTTCTAAAAATTTTCTTAAAACAAACATCATATATGGAATCCCAAAATACAAAAAAAACTCACTTTTTGAACCCAAAATTTGTAATCCATACCAAATGCCAAATTTTTTGGTGAAACAAACACACCCTTATTAACGCTATTTTTCTTTCCTATATTGAAAGAGGTGGAAGGATGGGTAACCCATGATTTGGTCCAAAGTTAATGAAAATCAGCACCTTTCAAATGAAAAGTACGTTGTAATTTGTTGGGTTATAATTTCATTTTGTTATTTAAAAGCCATTCCTTCATATAAAAAATATTGCCTGAAGTCGAGGAGTACTCCATGAAAATAGAGGACAAAAAAAAAAGCTCAAATTTTTTGTGGATTCCATTTATTTTAAGGCTAAATACCCATATTGGTATTTTAATTCAACCCCATTTGCCAAGAAGGTATTTTAAATAAAAAATTCGGCGTTAAGGCATTTTAATTGATTAAAATTACCAATTAAGTCCTTTTTCTCGTCGGCGACCACTTTTCCGGCGAGAACTCGTCACGTGCGTGACATGTGATGACTTAATCCGTGTTTTAGCTGATGATGTGGCTCGGTTTGCTGATGTGGCTCGGTTTTAGCTGCTAATGTGGCTTAATCACAATTTAAGTCCAAAACGAACCAACCTGAACCCTAAAAATTTCAAAACAAAGATCAAACTTCCACGCATTCACTCCAGATCTCAGATCAAACTCAATTATCTTACCTTTACCGCTAACAGAAGCAGCCAAAACCCCCGATTCTAGGAACTTCTAGAAGAAAACGCCATGGGAATTCGGAGAGAAGAGAGTGAGAAGATGAAGATCACTGCAGACTAGATTGCTGCCGGCGCGGCCATGGATCGATGCAAGAGAAAGAGGTTCTATTTATACGGTAATTTCTCCACTAATTTTTTGCTAATTTTTTTACCAATTTTAGAAATGGGGGATTTTAAAATGCATCGACTCTTATTCTTCCTGCCACCGCCACGTCAGAAAACCGGTTGAATTAAAATGCACGTGACGAGTTCTCACCGGAAAAGTGGTCGCCGACGAGAAAAAAGACCTAATTGGTAATTTTAATCAATTAAAATGCCTTATCGCCGATTTTTTTATTTAAAATACCTTCTTGGCAAATGGGGTTGAATTAAAATACCAATATGGGTATTTAGCCTTTATTTTAATAACATGATCGGTTATTTTCGATTGGCTGAGGGCATTTTGAGAAAATACATGAAAGTAAATCAAGTCCGTTTTTATTTTATTTTCTATTAAACTTTCCCTTAAATTGGTGCATGTCACTATTGGCTCTACCTCAACGATATATTGACATAATCACTTTTTATGGACTAATAAGATAGCATGTATCAAGAAATTGACTTAACTGACAAAGAAAAGATACTTACCAGCAACTTCAAAATTATGACTCGTAAACTGAAAACTCAAATAATTAGGAATTACAAATCTTTTTGAGAAAATATTGTACCAAAAGAAATTTTCTACTCCAAATGATTTAGCGTGAGTCCACCAGATGGCAGCCATACCCATATTTGCCTAGAATTGAAAACAAAGCGGACATGCTCGCTTTCGTGGATTTCCTTATCACGGCAGCCATTGCTTTCTCTTGGCCAAAGAGACGTAAGCTACTTAAACTTTTTTCATAGGGAAATTTCTTAATATATTCATTGTATTGCTTTGCGATGTATGTAGCCCTTATCCAAAAGGGGTGGTATGATTTGTTGACGAGTGTCAAAATCAATGTCACGAATTTGCACGTCCCTTTCGATAAGTCTCACTTTCCTCATTCCATCATGATCATAAATTGTAGGACAAATTTTCAAAAAACAGTACCATTTACAAAAACATTCCCAAAAAAATCATCTATTTTAACAATATTCATTAAAACCGACCTAGTTTCAGCCGTCGGGCTAAGTGGCTGTTTGGTTGCACACTTTTTGAGAAAACTTTTCTCAAAACATCTGACAATGGCAAATTTGTAATTGAAAGTTTTCCAGAAATTTCTGTAAATTGTGTTTGGTTCAACAAAAAATTTACAGAAATATTTTCTATAAAATATCAAAACCTACCAAATTTTACAAAAAGCAATTTCCTCTCAAAATAAGAGGAAATCAACAGAAATCTGACACATACCATATTTAATTAAAAACCTACCAAATATTGTTATTTTCTATAAAGTTATGAGCTATTTTCTTGTTTTGAACCAAACAAGCAAAGTACAAAAAACAAGAAAATTGGTACTTTTTGATTTCTCAAAACTTTTCCTATAATTTTTTTAAGAAATACAAGGAAATCATATTTTAGGTGGAAAACATTTCTTATAATTTCTAGAAATTGAACCAAACACCCCCTAAAACTAGGTCGGTTTTAACGAAAAAAATATGGAACTTCATGGGACTTAAAGTCCCGTGAAGTTTAACAGCCATTTAACTAAGCTGCTAAACTTCACGGGACTTCAAGTCCTGTGAAGTGTCATAGTTCAAAACAATTTCATAGGAAGTTTCAGAGCTGAAACGAACTTCACGGGACTTGAAGTCTTGTGCAGTTTAGCAGCCATGTTTAGCAGCTTAATTAAATGGCTGTTAAACTTTACGGGACTTCAAGTCCCGTGAAGTTTGAGAACTTCTTTCATCAAAACCAACTCAGTTTCAGCCCGATGGCTGAAACTAGGTCGGTTTTGACAAATATTGTTGAAACAGGTCGTTTTTTGGAAATATTTTTAAAAAACGGTCGGTTTTGAAAATTTGTCCTAAATTGTAATGTAGGCTTAAATTGGGAGTTTGAAAGTTTCGTTGGGCCCAACAGTAGTTTTCGTGTAGTTGTTTATGTTAGGGATTTTATGAAGATTAATTTGCGAAATTAAACACTAAATGAATAACAGTACCAGACAAGTAAACACCAAGATTTAACGTGGTTCGACAAATCGCGTCTACATCCACGGGACAATCCAGAAAGAAATATTTTACTATGAATCAAGAGTACAATCCCTTCAAGTTACACCTGAACTTGATGATTAAATCACAAGAGAAAGATACAGTCTTACCTCTAGGGCATCAAAACCCTAAAACACGTCTCACTAAAAATCTCCAACACCCACAGAGAAACCAGCACTGTACCCTCGACGGCGTCGTCGTTCTAAAGATAACGGTTTTTGAATCGTTGTAATCGGACAACCGAGCTACCCGAAATCTCACTTTCTCTTTATCTCTCTTTCTCCCCCCCTTTCTTCTCTCAGGCTACTATTCATGGTTTACTGTAGTACCAAAAAAATACAGGTTTCTCATGAATAGAATTCCTTTATAAAGGAATTCTATTTTCAGGTCCTCCAAACTTATTCCTATTACAAGTAGATCCTCTAAA
Organism: Asparagus kiusianus; assembly: GCA_022839385.1. Taxonomy (NCBI): domain Eukaryota; kingdom Viridiplantae; phylum Streptophyta; class Magnoliopsida; order Asparagales; family Asparagaceae; genus Asparagus; species Asparagus kiusianus. The sequence continues at coordinate 8,431 of BQKN01064812.1, forward strand.
TCCTCTTTTAAATAGAATTTTAATTCATATTGACTTCATGTGAGCCTTATCTTGGGTTGGACCCACAACAATTTCCCCCTCCAGCCCAACGAGGGGTATGCCAATTTGTAACTCCTCAACAGGAGTTCATGTCGGCTAATCGCCGACACAACTCGGTCTTTTATCTGGAAACGGTCTTCATTAAAAAATCTGCTAGATTTTTATCTATGTGAATCTTCTGTAGCTTTACCTCCTCTTTCTTAACGACTTCTCTAAGTCAATAATATCTCACATCAATGTGTTTTATCCTGAAGTAGAATGTAGAATTCTTGCTCAAATCAAGAACACTTTGACTATCAATAAAGATTTAATAATTGTCCTGCTACAAGCCTAACTCTTGCAGAAATCTTCTCAACTAAATCATCTCCTTACCGACTTCTGTAGCTATAATATATTCTGCCTTTGTTGTAGATAAAGCAACGTACTTTTGTAATATGGATTGCCAAGATATTGCTCCCCCTGTAAAAGTGAACAACCAACCTGAGGTAGACTTTCTGTGATTAATGTCACCTGCCATATCTGTATCTGCAAAACCATATAATAATTTCTTCGAACATCCAAAACTCAAACACAATTTGGAACTGCATTTCAAATATTTTAAAATCCACTTTACATCTTCCCGATGAGCTTTCCCCAGATTAGAAAGAAATCTACTCACAACGCCAACCGCATGAGCTATATTTGGCCGAGTGCAAACCATGACATACATCAAACTTTCTACAGCTGAGAAGTAAGGAATATTCTTCATCTCACTCTTTTCTTCATCTGTAGTCAGGCAAAACTTTTTGCTAAGCTTCAAATGACTTATAAGAGGAGTACTGACTGACTTGGCATCTTTTATGTTGAATCTATCAAGTATCCGTTCAACATATTTCTCCTGGGATAACCACAACTTATTGGCTTTCTTGTCATGAGCAATATTCATACCAAAAATCCGTTATGTCGAGCCCAAATCATTCATTTCAAAAGTTTTAAATAACTCATTCTTCAGCCCACTGATTATTTGACTATCCTGACCAACAATCAACATATCGTCCACATAAAGTAAAAGGATAATAAAACTAGAATCTAAAATTCTCCTAAAATATCACATGAATCTGTAACTATCCTATGATAGCCATGACTCAACATGAAAGAATTAAATTTCTTATACCACTGCCTGGGTGCTTGCTTCAAACCATAGAGGTTCTTCTTCAACCTGCAAACCATGTGTTCTTTTCCATTCATTATAAAATCCTCCAACTGCTCCATGTAGATCTCCTACTCTAAATCACCATGAAGAAATACAGTCTTTACATCAAACTGCTCAATCTCGAGGTCTAAACTAATTGCTAACCCCAAGATAACTCTAATGGACGTCATCTTTACAACCAGTGAAAAAATCTCATTAAAATCAATGTCCTTTTTCTGACCAAAGCCTTTCACCGCTAATCTGGTTTTGTATTTCTGAAAAACTCTTTGTAGCCATCCTTCTTTAACTTGAACACCCACTTGTTCTTCAAAGTTTTTCTGTCCTTCAGTAAATCGACCAACTCATAAGTATCGTTCTTCTCAAGAGACTTCATCTCTTCCTTCATAGCCTAGAACCATTTGTCCCTGTCTTTATGAGTATTGTTTGTGGAAAATTTGCAGCAAAAGAAATAAAAAAAAGTTTGATTTGTATTCTCTCAAAATCGATTATAATTTGGATTCCGATTACAAAAGAGAGGAGAATGAATTTGATTCTCCCCTTTGTTTAAAACTGGGTTCTTCTTGGTAGCGATGGAGTGCCTCATTCGAATGTTCGCATCGAATTCGCTCTCTGTTGACGATCTGACCGTACTATCTCACGAGAATGATTGACTTGTATGATAAATTCGGTTTAGAACTCTTAACAAGTTTAAGAAACTCAGAGCAAGTTAAAAACTCTGAAAAGAGTTGTTGAAAACCGAATAATCGATTAGTATGATTAACTTGCGTTGCAAGTTTAATTAAGAACTCTTGACGAGTTTTCGAACTCAGAACGAGTTGAAACTCTGTAACAGAGTTGTTAGAACCGAAAATTCGGTTAATAGCCAGATAGATCTACCGTTGGTGAAGGGATTCTTTGAGATTTGATTAACTGACTGCCGATCAGTTCCTTGATCTTCAAGAAAATCGCCTTCTCTGTGCGTTTTTACTGCTGAGACCGATCAACCCCTTACTCAGTTGAGTAATGCGGTTATTTATAGGGGGATATGGGGTGTAACCAACCCCTAAATCCGCTCCTAAGTGGGCGAAAATCCCTCAGAACGTGGGATAAACGGTTGTGAGGCCGTTCAGCTTGTGTTTGAACAAGTCAAACACCTAACTTGGCGTTCTGGGCCTTAACTCTGCGCCTAAGGCTTGAGACGCAGAGTTAAATCTCTGCTAGAGATTTGAGACGCACAGACCACAGGTGTACATGCGGCTTGTGCGCTGAATCTCAACTATGCGTCTTGAGTTTGAGACGCAGGGTTGAGTGTTTGCTGAAGAACGCACAGTCTGTGCGTTTTGTGTTTTAACTCTGCGTTGCAGAGTTGAATGTCTGTTGGATAACACACAGTTTGTATGCGCTTTGAGTTTGGAAAACGCAGGAGTGGACTCTGCGTTTGGAAGAGGTTGTTGGCTTATAACCTCGTCCATTACAACATCGCAAAGGTTACCGCTCATTGATCTTTGCCTGCTATGGGGTGTGAAAGTCGTCAGATTGCAACTCTCACAGTTGGTTATGAAGGCTACTGAATAGAGTTTTTATCAGTTGTCAGAAGTGTCGTTGATTTGCAACTCTTCCTGATCTATGTGAAAAAGTCCTCTGTTTGTAGCTTTTTGTTTGTTGAAGCTAGATGGGGATCAGCTATCTATTGTGATTTTTAGACAGCCTACAAGTATGTGCCTCCTAAAAGCTTTTTGACTCCCCCTCTTCTGTCAGCAAAGAATATCTTCACAATCGGTGGAAAAATCTCATCAAAATCAATGTCTTTTTTCTGACCAAAGCCTTTGACCACTAATATGGTTTTGTATTTCTGAATCTCTTTGTAGCCATCCTTCTTTAACTTGAATACCCACTTGTTCTTCAAAGTTTTTCTGTTCTTTAGCAAATCAACCAACTCATAAGTATCGTTCTTCTCAAGAGACTTCATCTCTTCCTTCATAGCCTAGAACCATCTGTCCTTGTCTTTATGAGTATGTGCCTCCTAAAAGCTTTTTGACTCCCCTTCTTCTGTCAGCAAAGAATATACTGAAAGAGAATATCTCATGGATGGTCGATGCTCTCTAACTGATTTCCTAAGTTGTGGCTCTGTAAACTCCTGCTGTTGGTGATGCTCCCCCTTGCCGAGGAGCCTCCTGCTCATAATCCTAATCACGGTCTCCCTGCTCTAGTATCTGACCATCATCATCATTCACCTGCTCTATATCTGTAGGATGCAACTATACTGGAGACAAAACATGTGTCATCTATGGAATTTCACTAGCAATACTCTCTGACTACTCTACTCTCTCGAGATCTGCAATAGTCTAATCCTCCTAAAAAAATCACATTTGCTTGTCTGATAATTCGTTTCTTTTCTGGATCTTATAGTTTGTAGCCTAACTCATCTTCTTCATAACTAAGGAAGATGCAAGGAACCGCTCTATCATCAAGCTTCTGTCTCTTCTCCTTCAGAATGTGTGCAAACACCTTGAAACCAAACACCTTTAGATGAGAATATGAAATATATTTTCCGGACCAAACTCTCTCTGGAATATCAAAACCCAAAAGAACTAAAGGAGACCTGTTGATTATGTAGCATGCAGTGCGAACAGGTTCAGCCCAGAAACTCTTAGGTAACTTCGTCATCTTCAACATGCATGTGACTTTCTCCATAATGGTCATGTTATACCTCTCTACAACTCCATTATGCTGCGGTATGTCGGGCTCTATCCTCTGATACCGAATACCATGCTTAGAGGAATAATCTCTAAACTCAATGGAAGTATACTCTCCTCCATTATCAGTGCGCAAACACTTCAACTTCTTTCCTGTCTACCCCTCCACAATGACATGAAACTGCTGGAAGACTGAAAACACCTAGTCCTTTGTCCTCAATAAGAAGACCCACATCCTCCGTGATGCATCATCAATAAATGTGACAAAATACTTATTGTCACACAAGGGCTCCATCTCAATAGGACCACAAATATAAGAATAAATCAAATTCAGGATATTATCTTTTCTTTTAGAAGGCTTACTAAAAGAAACTCTATGTTGTTTGCCAAATAAATAATAATCACAAGGGGTGAGTGACGAACCTTTGACAAAGGAAATGAGAGATTTCTTTACCAATATCTGCAACCCCTTCTCATGTGCCCGAGCCTCCTATACCACAAATTGAGAGTGTTACCATCTTGAGCCATACTCAAAGAATCATATGAAGCCTTTGCTTGAGTCTTATATAAATTATAACAGATACTTCCTCTCGCCACCATAAGAGATCCTTTGGTGATTTTACATTTTCCTCCACCAAATCAAATTTCATATTCCATTCTGTCCAAAGTAAGACCCGAAATTAAGTTGAGCCACAAATTAAGAACATGCAACACATTCTTTACGATTAATATGCATCTGGTATCTGTCTGCAAGTGTATATCACCAAGTCCTATAATTTTCGAGTAGCTGGTATTGCTCATCTTCACATTACCAAAGTCACTTGCTTTATACGACATGAAAAGGTCTCGATTAGAGGTAGCATGACATGTAGCTCCTGTATCTACTATCCACTCAGAATACTAACTTGTAACATGTATACAGTCTTCTTTCCTGCAAATTAGAATAACATTGGTATTAGCCAAAGTAGCTGTAGTGTCACTGTTAGCTTTCTTCTTCTCATCTTTCTTTTTATTTTTGTTCTTAGCTTGCTCTTTCTTTAATGCCCAACAATTCTTCTTGATATGACCTAGCTTCCCACAATAAAAATAACCTCTTCCTTTAGACATTGATTTGTCCTTGGATGTGCCACGACCTCTGGATTGGTCCCTGTACCTGCTCCTGCCCCTATTCTCCGTGACAAGTGCCTGTGAGTTATTTATGCTGGTAGACTTACTCCGAGTCTCCTCATTGAATAAACTACTAGTAACCATACTCATCGATAACACACCATCTGAGCTGCGTTGCTGACTGTCACAACCAGTGTCTCCTAACTGTCTAGCAAAGAACCCAATAGTAAGAAAGCTTATAGTTCATCTTTGATAGTTATCTTCATGGTAGCTAACTAATTAATCAAACTCTTGGACTCATTCAAGTGCCCTGCTATATTGCTTCCTTCTTTGAATTTCAAGTTCACCAACCGTCTCATAATAAACGTCTTGTTTTTCGCGGTCTTCTGCTCATAAAGATCCTCAAGCTTCTTCCAAAGAGACTTCGCATTAGTCTCACCCAGTACATGATGAAACACACTAACGTCGATCCACATTCGAATATAACTGATCGCCTTCCTGTGTTGTTCTCCCATTCTTTATCAGTCATCTTTTCTGGTTTGCCTTCATCTCCCTCAATAGTGCCATGTAAATCTTTATAATATAGAATATCTTTCATCTTGGACTTCCATAGTTTTTAATTGGAACTATCTAATTTTATCATTGTGCCAAAACTCTTCATCTTTTCCATCACAAAGAACGTCTCAAACCTGGGCTCGGATACCACTTGTTAGGGATTTTATGGAGATTAATCTGCGGAATTAAATACTAAACGAATAACGCCACCAATGAAAATACCATAGGCAAGAAAACACCACGATTTAACGTGGTTTGATAAATTGTGCTTACGTTCACGGGGTAATCCAGAGAGAAATATTTTACTATGAATCAAAAGTACAATCCCTCCAAGTTACATCTGAACTTGAGGATTAAATCACAAGAGAAAGATACAGTGTTACCTCTAGGACACCAAAACCATAAAATGCGTCTCACCAAAAATATCTAACATCTGTAGAGAAACCAAGATCGTACCCTCGACGACGTCGTCATTTTGAAGACAACGACTTTTGAATCACTGCAATCGGATAACCGAGCTATGCGGAATCTCACTTTCTCTCTCTCTCCTCCCTTTTCTTCTCTCGAGATACTATTTACGGCTTATTGTAGCACCGGAAATTTTTTTATAGGTTTCTCATTAATAGAACTTCTTTATAAAGTAATTTTATTTTTAGGTCCTCTAAACCTATTCCTTTTACAATTAGATCCTCTAAATCCTCTTCTAAGTAGAATTTTAATTCATGTTGATCTCATATAAGGCTTATCTTGGGCTCGTCCCACAACAGTATAGTTGGGAGTGATGTGTATTGGGATAAATAATTGTATAAAGAAATTAATGGATGTTCAAGTTCGACCATTTTCACTGGTGATATTAGGCGGAATAATTTTCTCGATAAACTCTATGTAAAATAGTATATTTTTTGGCGGGGAATACGATAATGGTGATCACAGAAATATTAGAAAAATATGAAGAGAAAAACTGAAGAAAATTTATTACTAGTAAAAAGATTTCTCCTTTTATTGATGATGTCACACAAAAATCAGCTATAGCTCGATATGGAGATGAGCTGTGAGCAGTTTGGAAAACAAATAAGGATCATTATTATGCTTATATATAATCCAATTTTCTTGAAATTATTGCAAATTTTGGTGAAATTTCCAACTCAATTTCCATTTACAGTGCAATTCACTTGCTGCTTTACAGCTACGTTTTCTCCAACAAGTTTGACTTGCTGAATTTACAAAAACCTATTTCTTAAGTTTTGAGTTCATAAGTAAACAACAATCATTTATAAAGGTAAATCTTTTCAAAAACTAATTTAAAGTATTTTCATCACTATTTGATAACTTCTCGGTATACCATCCCATTAATAAACGATATCCAGAAATTATTGGCATGTAATTAGCACATCCCAAGGCTGACGGTCAACAGGACTTATAATTCCTCCCGAAAGCAAAATTTATAATTAAAGAACATTCTTCTTTTGCAAATGTTTCAAAAGAAATTAATGAGTCCTGATGATATAATCCATCTCATAAATATGTCCTTTTTTTCTTGAATAAACTGAAAGATAAAGAGAGAGGCAACATTTTATAAGCATGACTCTTTTAAGTACGAAATTTGAGTACAATTCTTTAATTTCTTTTCATTTTCAATGAGGCATTCTAAGAGAGTTAAATATTTTTTTTGAAAAGGCAGGTAGGACAACCTAACTAGTCAAGTCCTCAACAACACTCTATCTCAAAAATAGAGGGACAAAAACAGACCAAAAATAAGAGGATAAACAGTCAACCGACTTAGCTAGGGCACGAGAAACACTATTACCAGTGAGCTTTACATAAGAAACTTAGAGTAGCCAATAGCAGACAAACCAACGTAAACTTCATCTGCAATAGGAGCCATGGTAGCAAAAGGAGAATGAGAGTCCACCAAGGAGACAATCATTATGGAGTCAATCTCCACCACCGAAATCCTCCAGTTCATACGCCTAACAAAACGAATGCCTTCAGGACAGCCAATGGCTCCACATGATCCACAATCATAGGACCCCTGAGCTCCATAGAGTAGCATCCAATCACATGCCCATGGTGGCCCGAATAACACCTCCCAACCCAACAATATCTTCTTCTATAGGAATAACAACATCTGTGTTGAGCTTTAGCAGACCAAGAGCAAGGTGATACCAAGCAGAAGGCCATTTGGAAGGGGTAGCAATATCACGAGAGAGGTCTCAAACCTTATCCCCTTCCTCCACAAAACAAAGAATCTGAGTCACCAAGACCGAAGCCTCCCTAACATCACCACCATGAGAGCGCATATTCCTTCCCCCCATATAAACCACAGTGTCGTGAAAGCCAAAGCTAGAGAGTTCCAGGGCAAACCGAGGTGAGATGGAAAAGAAAATCATCACAAGACGTACCTCTAAAGCCTTCAATCACATCCCAAAGATCTAAGGACTCCCACAGTAAATGAGTAAAGGAGCAGACGGTAAAGTATGAAGTGCTCTCAAAGGCAGCAGAGCAAAGACAATAACTAGGGGACATAGAGATCCCCCTACGATATAAACCAGCTGAGTTGGGAGAACATCATAGAATAGGCACCAAAGGAACACTCTCATCTTCGGTGGGATCTCCGCCTACTAGATCAAGAACCACCACTTTGCCACCCTATAATTCGAGGTGGAAGCAGCATCAGACATAGTGTGGTGAAGAAGTCAGTATCCACTCCTGACTGTGTAGCACCCATTCTCCTCATAATGCCAAATGAATTGTCAGGGATAGGAGAAGGGGGCAATAGGATAAGTGAAATGTCCTCCTGATCCACCTTCCAAAAGGAGTTAGCAATCAAATCATGATTCCAAGTACCCGAAGCAGAGATCAGCTCAGCCACCCTCCTGGAAGAGTCGATTGGAGAAGTGATTGGCCTAAAAGAAAAGGACCTTGGGATCCATGGATCAGCACTGATAGAGACACTCTGACCATCACCTATCCTCCATCTCAGACCTCGGCCCAGGAGCTCTCGCCCCTAGATAATGCTCTACCATAAATAAGAACAGTCAGGGTTGGCACCGGCTGAAAGGAAGTCTGAGTCCCTTAAATACTTCCCCTTCAAAACCCTACTAGGCAGAGAAGAAGGGTCCTGAAAGATCCTCCATGCCTGCTTAGCCACAAGTGCTTGATTAAACATCTGCAGATCTCTAAAGCACAGACCACCCTTTGACTTTGCTCGACACACCTTCTGCTACCTAACCCAGTGAATCTTCCTCTCACCAGAAGTCGATCCCTACTAGAATCTCATAATGATAGACTTGTTGTGCCTTTTTATTTTGATGATGTTTAACAAACAATTTACTACTAATATTATTTGTCTAGTATTTATGTTTTTGTATTTATTATAGATAAATAATATGTTGGAGGATGGATGTGATCGAGCTTTCACGATCATATCAATTAGAGGATGGAATGAATAGTAGAGTGAAGCAATGCAATTCAAGTTAAAGATTCAAGTTGAAGCTTCATCCGCAAGTTTACTAAAATCTTTGATGTATCATTGGCTAAGAGATTAGTCAGTGGTCTAGCAATTTTGCTAAAATCTTTGATGAAACGTTGGTAAAAAACCAGCATGACCAAGAAATAATCTAACATCTTTGACATTTTTAAGAGGAGGAAGGTTAGAAATGAGTTCTACGTTAGCTTTGTCTACTTCGACCCCTCTATTAGAAACTAGATGTCCTAAGACAATGTCTTGTTTGACCATGACGTGACATTTCTCCCAATTGAGAGTATTTCTTCCTACACCGTTCTAGGACCAGTTTAAGATGATGCAAACATTGGGAAAATGTGTCACCAAAAATAAAAAATTCGTCCATGAAAATTTTTAGGAATCTCTCCACCATGTCAAAAAAATTATTGATCATGCAGCGTTGGAATGTGGCTGGTGAGTTATATAGCCCACAAGGCATGCGTCAGTGTTATGGTGTTCACTCACCCAAGATACAGATATTTATAAAATGATACAATAAGAACCCTAGCAAAACAAACCCAACCCTTTGGCCGACTCTCACAGTCGCCTCTCGGCCTAAGGAAAAGGAAAGCCCTAGTCAACTCTTAAGAGTTATAGGCACAACGACTCCTCAGTCGAATTTTAAGCCCTTGGCTCTTTATCAAGGTAAGCCCAAGGCACAATATATGATCGAATCCTCCTGTGCAACTTGACCATCATGACTAATTACAAGATCTTGGTACCTTATCAGGGATAAACCCAAGGCACAATCACAGAGGCCTTGACCCCCACCGACTCATCAAGCCGACTCTCCTGAGTCGACACCAAAGGCGATATTGGTTGGCACAAAAGATCCTAACCTTCCATACGAGTCAACATCTTCACATCGACTCAAGAGATGGTTATTAGCTAAGACGAGATGACATTCCAACCAGTCGGATAGATCGACATTCCTAAGTCGACGCGAAAGGCGGAATCAGTCGACCCTTCATAACTGAGATGATTCCTCAAGAGTCCGCCCGACCACTTACTCGGCTGTTTACTCGACTAGAAGTTCCCTCGACTAACTAGTTGACAAACCACAAGGATGACTTAAAGATTAGCGCATCTCTACCAAGATGATAAGATCAAATTGAGTTTCCCTTTGGATATACACCAGCTCTCTAATCCACAATACAACACTGACTGGTCCCATCAAGACCACGGCTCTGACAATTCTCATGACTTAGCAGCCAACCTGCTCATACTTTACTCACAAGTCACTTCCCGGATATTATAGAGACGTCTTTTCCCATACTAAAGTGACTTCCCCTCCAGTCATCAGCCAACACCTGTGAAGCGAGGGATGATTCAGTTTGCCCACGTGCCTTCTGTCACGCTATCAATCACTTCTCGAATAATGCGAAGACGTCCTCTCCACACAGAAGTGACTTCCCCTTCAGTCGCCTGCCGGCATATGTAAAATGGAGGATGACTTAACAGCCAGCCTGCTCACTCCATAACCGCCCTCCTGTGCATAGTCAAAGCCAGGAGTCAACACCTTAAGAGCGATCCACTATAAAAAGGAGGGAGGGGGTAAGAACAAAAAAAGGGCTCTCTCAGCTACTTCTTCTTCTTGATATATTAGTAAAATTAAACTAATGAATCAAAACTCAAAATACTCCTTACAAGGACCTCAATGGAAATTCGACTTTCCCTAAAACTTCACTCAAGCTCATTAGTTGACTTAACTGTCAGAGGTACCACGAGGGAACAAGTCTCCGCCCTCTTACAAGTTTGTTCTTCTGGTCTTTGCAACGGATCCAGATATCCTAGTTCAAGAATCAGGCATAAAGTCGAAGAAGAAAGTAGCCCCATTTCTCATCTACTCCCTCTTCGTCGTTAGCGTGAAGACTCAAGCTATACTCAACCGAAGATAGCTCTAATTGGCTGTGTTATATTCGACATCAACAGTCGGTATGCGAATGTTCCATACGGGCAAGTGAATGTGGTTTTCTCCTGATCTTTTGGAGCGATAGGGACTTGATTATAACATGAATATCCATCCAGAAAACAATAGAACTCATGTCCTGCTAAGCTCTCTAACATTTGGTCAATGAAGGAAAGAGGGAAGTGATCTTTTCGAGGGGCTAAGTTGAGTTTTCTATAGTCAATGCAAACTCGCTATCTAGTTTGGATCCGAGTAGGAATCAGCTCATTAGCCTCATTTTGGATCCCGATGATCCCAGATTTCTTTGGAACAACTTGGACTAGACTCACCCAAGAACTATAAGAAATGGAATAAATGATCCCATAATCAAGATATTTTATAATATCTTTCCTAACAGCTTCTTTCATTACCAAGTTTAACCTACATTGAGGATCTCTAGTAGGTTTGACATCATCTATCTAGTGGATTCGGTATTGAATAATGGTTGGACTAATCCCTTTGATATCAGCTATGGTCCACCTAATGGCTTCCATATTCTCTCTTAAAATATCTAAGATAGCGTCCTTTTGACTGGTTGTCAAATCAGAAGAAATGATAACTGGTAAAGTCTCGTTTTCCCCTAAGTAGGCATACTCTAGATTTTTAGGTAAATGTTTGAGTTCTAACTTAGGGGGTTCCTCCACCAATGGGCAAAGTTTGAGCTCGGGGCTCTACCTCCGAAGGTTCTCGTTACCAGCCAACTATAGATACATGATTGACCAGCGGATCTACCCTAATTCATCCTCAAAAGACTCTTCAAACACTAAGTCAAATACACATGAATCTAACCACACTCTCACTCTTGTTGCTCACTGAATATTCCCTGAATGAAGTTCACTTCTATGGGTTGATCAGATGGATCACTAGGGTGCCTTCATAGGTTGAAGATATTAGGTCAACCGTTATATTCCCAAAAGATAGTTTTATCTGACCTGTCCTATAATTGATCAAAGCATTTGAGGTGGCTAAGAATAGTCTTCCTAGAATGACTAGGATTTGACTTTTGAGATTAAAAACGGGCTGCGTTTTTAAGATAATAAAATTAAAAGGAAAAATAAACTCTCTAACCATGATCAAGACATCCTCTACCTCTCCCTTAGGAATTTTCACGGATCTTTCGGCTAATTGTAGAGTGCATCTTGTTGGTTTAAGTTCTCCTATACTTAGCTGTTGATAGACTGAACAAGTAAGATGGTTGACGCTGGCTCCCAAGTCTAGAAGTACCTTATCAATGTGAGTATTACCTATGACGCATGGAATTATGAGACAACCAGGGTCCTTATACTTTAACGACATGGGTTTCGAAAAAATTTCACTGAGGTTGGCAGCTAAGAAGACTTTCTTAAGGATATTGGTGGTTCTTTTATTAGTGCATAAGTCTTTCAAGAACTTTGCATAAGAGAGGATTTGTTCAATTACGTCTAAAAGAGGGATATTGATCTTGACATGTTTAAAAGTTTCTAAGATTTTCTCAACTTGCAAAGAGTTTTTCCTAGGTTAGAGTCTGTCTGGAAAGGGGGTAATGGGCCTATACCTGTCTAGATCAGGCTCAATCTCATGTTCAGCTACTTGGTCATCGGAAGGAATTACTTTATTAGAAGGAGTGTGTTAGATGGGAGAAGGGGTTTGATCCGGTAGCATTCTAACTTAGTTGTCTATCTATTTTCCTGATCGCAAAGTGTGAATTGCATTCACATGGGCTGGTTGGGTTGAACTGGATCATTTGTCTTTAGGGTTAGCAACAGGTTGACTTGGAAATTTTCTTTTCTCTCTCTCTCGCTCACAACAGTGGCTAGTTACCCAAGTTGGGTTTCTAACTGAGCTATGGCTTGAGTGTTCGAGTTGAGCACTTTACCGGTTGTTTGCATGAAGAGATTTAGAGTGGTGGATGACTGTGTCAACATGTTGGTGGTTTGTGTAGAAGCTTTGATCGTAGCCTCTAAACCCTTTCTAAGACACTAAGACATTTTTCATGATCAGAACTTGAAGGATTCATTGACTGATGAGGATGAGGATGCTGGGTTGGAAAAGGTAGGTTAGTTTGTTGAAAATTGTTTGGTGAGTTGAACGGAATTGTGTTTTTCCTAGGGAATTGTTGCTTTGAAGCGGGAATGAAATTTTGATTTTCGGGGGAATTTCCTTGATTCCACGCAAAATTGGGATGATTTCTACAACCTGGATTATAGGTTGGAGAAAATGGATCATTTTCTAGGACGCTGGAATGCAGCTTTCATCTGTTCTAATGAATGGGTGTTTCCTAGGAGAAGACATTCCTCTGAAACGTGGGTAAGAGACTCACAGTTATGACAACCTAGGCAGAAACGTGATTAATTTGAGCTGGAGCTCGTTTCTTAATTTCTAAGGCTTCTAACCTCCGTAGAATTGTCATCATCTTTGCTTTAAAGCAATGTTCGATTCTAAGGAAATGCCACTAGACTTAGGTTGGGGAACTGATGTAACTCTGTCATCACTGTGTTCCCACTGCATGGTTTTCTCGGACAGACTTCCTAGAAATTCCTAATCTTTGTCTGCGTTCTATTTCATGAAATCCCCTTGGCACATTGATTCTAAAAAAGTTTTTGAAGAATAGTCCAATCCTTCATATATGACTTGGCATAACCGCCATTTTTCGAGACCATGATGAGGACATTGGATAAGAAGATCTTTGAATCGGTCTAAATACTCCCAGAATGGCTCCACCAAGACAATTTTGAAGTTTTGAATGTTATTTCTAAGCTGTACCATTTTATGAATTGGGAAAAAATTCTTGAGAAAAATAGTAACAAATTCATCCTAGGTTGAGATGGAATTTGTGGGTAAGCTATACAACTATTTTTTTGCCTTGTCATTGAGAGCAAATGGAATAAATCTGAGTTTGATTGCATCTTCAGTTAATTCTTTCATTTTAAGCATAATACACACTTCCTCAAATTCCGAGATAAAAATATAAGCATCTTCAATTTCATTTTCGAGAAATTTGGGAAGCATGTTTATGTAGTGTGGTCGAAGCTCAAAATTTGTTTTATTTGCTTTGGGAAGCCTAATGCAAGAAGGGATTACATTTCTAGTGGGATAACACATATCTTGGAGAATGGGTTGATTAGTCATTTCTTCAATTGATTCAACATGAATTAGACAATGAGTATTATCCCTAATCCACGTTCACATACACTAAAACAACTTCTTTTTATAATTTTTTAAGGGAAAAAATTAGTTTTTTTTCAAGATTATGAGAAGAAAAAAAGAAATAAAGGAAAATCCTAACTAAAACAAATAAAAAGCAATCACTTTTTAACTACTCTAAACTCTAGGGTTAAGATTAACTCAGCTAGACCAGCTCCTAACCAAAAACTTTTTAAGTGAAAAGATTAAAGTTTTACTCGGTCAGTAGCTAGGTAAGGATAGTACTAGAGGGTGATCAGAGATCAATTAAATACATCGTTCCTTGCAGAGCGTTTTACGCAATCCCTAAACCTTACATTAGACACCAACTAATCTAAGAAAACTTGAACCGATTCACTTAGGAGTTTCTTGTTCCTTATTGAGCTCGAGTCCTTAAGGGCCAACGTCTAATGAGTTTAAGGAGGCTTGGGTTTGTGTAATAAGGAATTAATGATTTGTGGGCTAAGAAAAGAGTGATGAAATCCCTTATCTTATCTTGATTAGGAGGTGTTGCTCTTGAGAATATTTTTAAGTGTGTGCCGAATCAAGATGCTCAAATCATTTTGGTGAATTCCTACTAACTATATGCAATGCAACCCTATGAATTAAAAGCGACTACAAAAGGATGATAAAAAAGAAATCTTTTTTTATTATGGTTAACAATCAAACAAAAGTGAGAAGAGGGCTCTTGTTTGAATTTATTATCTTGTTAGTATTTGCTCAAATGGAGGGTGAATTTTTATTATGGTCGATAAAAATAAAATCTTTTTTAAGTCCTACTTGCCTTTAATTGCAAAGACTAACTAGATAGAAGGCTTACCTCAAGCAAATCTTCAAATCCTCGATCTCTAATTCTTGATCTTCAAGTTCTAAGTGGCTCCTTCACAAGAAAACACACAAGTTAAAGAACCAAAATAAATAAAATTCTACTTAAGCACCTTCCCTGGCAACGACGCTAAAAACTTGTTGGGGTATAGATATGTACCAAAGTTATAAGCGCACAACTAATCAAGTTATAGTATAAAGAGTTACCGATCCCACGAGAAAGGTGTTTATAGGAAAAAATTAGAATCGGTTCTTATATTGTGTGTGTGACAAAAATAGGAGTGATAAAAATTATGATTGTGGAGAGATATGAGGAGTGTTGTGAATATGTGCAAAGTCAATAAATAAGATTTTAGATGATAGAAATAAAAAGCGGATGTAGTAAAAGAATAAATGAAATCATAAGAAAAGAAAAATAAAGGAAATAAAAATCATGAAACAAATAACAAAAAGTCAAGAACTAAGGAAAAATCAAGAAAGAAAAGATGGAGGATTCAATTAATGATATAAGAAATCTAGAATTGAATCCACTAGCTAATATCAATTGTAAAATATAAACTATTCTCTTTTTTATCGTATTTTACTTTAGATTTATTAAGCATAGACTATCAAACCATTTAAGAAAAGTATAACCTATCAAATTATCATCTAAGTAAAATTAATATTCATGATAAGAACAACAACAAGATAGTAATTATAATTATCAAACTCTTCTTCTACCAATTAGTTCTCTAGTTGATTATTCTATACATGATCATTTTAAGCATAAGAGAATAGTTCATATAATATAAAGTAAATAAGGCTAATTTCATGCAATTCTAAGATTTCTACAAGAATTAGTTCCACATCTTAAGAAATAAAAACAACGAATGAAATAAAAGGAATAAGAACTAATTACAAAGAAAAGAAATAAGAACAAGGAACTTTACACTATGAACAAGAAATACATCTAACCAAATTATAAAAAGAAATAAAAATCTACATTATTTAAGAAAATAAATCTATTCTACAAATTAAAAATGCAAAATAAAATAAAGACAAGAAAATAAATCTACTCTGCAAGACATGAATGTAAATCTAAACTAAATAAACAATAAAAAAGAACTTACTAAAAAGAAATAAGAAATAAAAGAGAAAATTAACAATAAAATAAAAAACCTTTAAATTAATCTTTATCTCCATCATCATCATTAAACAAAGAGAAGAAAATTTAAAGTGGTAAAAAATTCTTTTATTGATTGTAACAAAAGTTACAAAATAAGAAGATCTTCTCAATTAAGAGTAACCCTCCTCTCCAAATGAAGTTACAAAATTTTTCACACCCTTAACCCCTCACTTTCTACCCCTGTTTATAGTAAACATTAATGAATGTGAGTCATTGGATTGAATTCTTATCCAAAACCCTTAGCCTTAGATGCGTAACAAACTCTCGTCGGCATCGATACCAGCATCGATGCACATGCTTCTCCAATTGTTGGCCATAGTTTTTCTTCTTTCCTTTGGGCTTTTGGGCTTGGACTTTGGGCTTTTGAGCTTAGTCTTCGGCCTTTTGCTTGTATTCTTCATGGACTTTTGTTGAGAGAAGAGATTTTGGGATTTATTCTTTATTAACCTGTAATTAAAGATAAAAATAATTATTAGTGGCTTATTTATTCATTAAGAATAGATAATGATGGTATAAAATTATAATAAAAATGTGATTATCATGCGCCTCAACAAGAGTAGAATCTAGACTGGGAACCTCCAATCGTGCCCTCTTCTCATGTACACCGGAGGATCCTTCAGAGAATATTTCCTACGTTTACTCCCTTTCCCTTTCTGTTTGGAGTCCTACTGCCCAGACCCTCTAGCAAGCCTCTTCCAGGTCGATAAAGCCCGCTTTCCTGAGGTAGATGTAAAAATTGTAACGTCATGCAAATCAAAGCCAACACCGCTATCCATTGTCAAGGGTGCAAGAGGGGTCTCACAACCCACAGTGACTGGAATAATCTGTTGTGGAGAACTACCACCTGAGTCATCAACCTAAGTATCATCTGAGACCACCCGAGAGGATGGTTGTTTCTGCCCCTCACGTTCTGCTTCAGTTGCTCCAGAAGACCGAGTCTCAAGGGCCTTAAAAGATGGAGGGGGTTCTCTGAGCCAAGAACCATATCTGCTTTTGGATGTGATAAAAATATCATCGGCTTGTACACTACGTTTGTTACACTCAGCAGCTTTGTGGCTAATAGTACCACATGAAAAGCAAAAGTTAGGAAGACTCTCATAAGTGAAGTAGAGCTTCTCAATCTCCCCGGTCTCTTCAAAGCAAACACGTATGCCTCTTTTTAGAGGCTTAGTAATATCCACAAGAATCCTTAGCCGCATCTTGTTATCCCGCAAATCAATCCCTTTAAGTTCTCCTATAAGTGAGCCATAGTCTCTAGCGCACCTCTCGTTCATCGCAGCAAGTGGTACATTCTTGACATGTACCCAGAACAGAGTTAAAGAGAAATCCAGAGAAGTTGGGGCACCAACCCTACGAGGAACAATCAAATTGAGCAAGTTTCTTTCAAAGCAACACGACCCACCATCAAGCACTTTTTTCCTGTCTGCATCGGAACCAAATTTGAAAAGGAAAGTATTCTTTCCACTATAAGATTCCACCTGGAAGGGGGCATTTACAGTCCAGATCCTCCTAAGGATATGCTTAAGGCCATCTCTATTAGCAATCCTCCTACCAAAAACCTTCCCTAGAAGACAGTTGTTGAGGGAAGAAAAACATGGCCATCTTCGTCATCTAAGCTGCATTTAGCACAAAGCTCGGCCAGCCCATCATCATCAATTCTTGCCATGTTCTAGCACACCAACCCCCTAAGACAGAACACAAAAAACCACCAGTAGCCCAAACAATCAGCAAAACAGCAAGACAGAACGGCTTGAAACGGTGATGCCGTTAATTTGAGACCAAGAACGGTCTTGAAACGACGAAGTCGTAGATTTGAAACCGAGAGACGATCTTGAAACTATGGCGCTGTTACTAAAAAAACACGACGATGCCGTTAATATGAGACCGAGAGACGGTCTTGAAATAGTGATACTGTTGATTTCAGACCAAGAGACGGTCTTGAAACGGCGATGTTGTTGGTTTGAGACTGAGAGACGGTCTTGAAACGGTGATACTGTTACTAAGTATGAAATGACGATGTCGTTCGTGTGAGTCGAGACGAAAATGAAATTCGAATGAGCAATGGCGGAGAAAAACAATTCCAGAAAACTGGTGTGAACTGTCGAGGATGCACTGGAAATCACCGATGGAGACCCACCGAAGCCTTGTTGGCGAGAATTACCGATGGGAAACCTCGAGGGCTGCCATGAAGGTTGGGGACGAAACTCAGATCTCGTCAAATAAATTCGTCGCAAACTGCCGGAGCGAGACAGGAAGGGCCGTGCTGCACAAAGAAGGTAGAAACCGGCCGGAGAAAACCGAAAACAACAGCCAGATCTGGCCGATAGAGCCCCATCACGAGGGGGGGGGGGAGAGAAGCGTTACACGTTTTCAGAGAGAAAACGGAACGGACTCAGATTTAGGGTTTTCAAAACCCTAGGGAGAGAGTGGCAAGAGAGTTAAATATTTGGAGTTGAGCATCACGTGTTCAAGGAATTAAACGGATGCTCAAAGAGATTCGAATACCACGTAAGTAGCTAATCGATTGGACTTGAATCATTAACTCAACAAATCAAAAACTTAACAAAGGTTTTGGTTAATGATTCCGCCGGCTAATCCATTTGTTAGCAGAACAAACCAAACCACTACTCAGCTGAAAACAGCCCTTATAGAAAAAGACAAATTCCTAATATATCATAAATGCTGTCAGTTGAATTAGGGATTATGTAGAGATTAGTTAATTACATAGATGATGCTATCGCAATTTTTTTATATTGAATCTTGAATTAAGGGAGTACTCTTGTTCGTCAATTTGTTATAGTTGTCCAAAATTTATTTGACTCTGTCAACCCACCGTTTTGAGATTTGGTTTTTATATTTTGCACTTCCTCACAAGACCGTTCTGATACTTGCATACTATATTTTAATTTAATTTTTTAAAAAGAAACTAACGTACTTGCGTTGTAAGGGCATCTCCAACAGCTTCTTCAAAATTTTCTCTAAAATGAGGAAGCAAAAGTCATATTCTCCAAATTATTTTTACACCAACTCCAACAGCTTCCTCATTTTGAAGAATCTCTTTTTTCCTCTAAAAATTTGGAGAATGCTGCAGATTTGGGGAAGCTTCCCCATTTTTTCTCATTCATCCCTATTTTGGGGAATGAGATGGGAAATATGTTGGACCAAAAACCTAACTAAATTCTCCAAAAGTGAGAAATTGAGAAGCGATTGGAGATGCTCTAAGAAACTTCCTTGAAAGAAGAAATAAACCGAAGCGTAAAGAACTCCCGCAACTAATCAGTCTCCATGAAAATAACAGGAGGTCTTCAAGCATGCTAGACTTTGGTTTTTGAACAATTTATTTGTCTTGATCTGCCTTTATAAGTTATCTCAAAATTCTATCAACAATAATAAATCTTGAGACTTCTGTCTGATCTAATTGCTGACTTGATAATTAATCACAAATTGTTTAGGCGTATTACGTATAGAGCACCTTGAATTGCTTGTTTTTAACTCCAATACCATTTATTTTGGTTCTAGATAACATTTGGTGATGGTAAATTTCTAAGGGAAATGATTAATACACATAAAATATTTTTGCATAACAAATGTAGGAGGTTGAGTGTTGAATTTGAGTGGCCGTACCATGTTAATAGAGCTAACGGCTGACTGAACCAAAGCCCACATACAAAACCAAGCCCAATAAGAGTAAAGAAAATTCAATGTGCACAAGGCGCCAATAGAGTTAAAGATTTAAATATTCTACAATACGTGGTCAATTAAAGTACTTATTTCTTTTATAGAGTGGAAAGTGATATCTAATCTGCTGTCTGGGTGGCTATGGGCTGGTGACACGAGAGCGCGGGGCAAGTGATATTCATTGACATTTGACATCCATCCATGAACAATGTTACATAATATTTGGTCATTAAAAATAGAAATACGTGAATTGCAAAAGAAGAAAAATACCTTAGGGACCTCAAAATAGTGGATCCTGAGTGAAACAGGTAAGGTGTCGTCTCCATGTCCCGTGATGTACTATTCATAAACAATGCATCACAGGACAGGAATGCGATACCTCACCTGTCTTATGCATGATACCTACCCTAGTTTGGGTCCCTTTAGCGACGCTCATTGTAAAAGTAAGCTCTTATCGGTTAAAATGTTATAGGACTCAATTATTACAGTGGATAGAGTTCAGACTTCAAGGAGCAGCAACTCAACAGTGTTAAAGATGATTTCTTCTTTCTCCACGCCTTTTTCAAGGAGCTAGTAATTGGGCTGTAGAGGCCCGTCAAAGAGACGGGCTAAGGTTGATCTGACCCAATTGGCTCAAGACCATAGCCCTGTTCAAATCACGAGCCCCAGTAAATTTTTTATGAGATCACCTCTTGCATACTTCAGCTTATGCACCAGGACAAAATGTTCATTTCCCCAGCTCTCAAGCGTCCGTTAAGGTATGAATCTACCTATTTTGCCCCTTAAAGCAGTACTCTGATGTATTTTTTTTTTCCATTTTTATTATGGAATGAACCAAAACTTAAGTCCATACTTGACCTAAAGCCTAACATATATTAATTCTCAGCTTTATCAACTTCCTTATTTGCATGATTTAGTTTAAAACTATAATTAATATGCACGACTTGAATCATCAATAAATTAAACTACTAACGTACTAATCCGTATAGTAAATAAAATTTTATTGACACAAAGAGTACACTAGAGTGAGAAAACTCTACATCACATTGGCCCCCAAAATCCCCTCAACTAACTCTACAGGATCAAAATCTATAGTCTTCTCCTTTGCTCAAACCCTCAACTTTCGAGAGGTTGACCGAAAGCTATGTACAAAACAGGGGATGGATGCTAATACTTCCAACATACTAACAATTGGGTCTAACTGAGACTTGTAATTAACCCACCATTTAGGATTAGGATCGGGATATTGAGGTTAAGGATTATGATACGCTACATTATTCCTGCGGATCTCTTGCTCTTGCTCTTCGGAGCGTGCATTAGCTCCATCTCTGCCTTCTGCAGCATCTCCCACATTATCTGCACATCTTGGTACTCGCAAGTTTGCACGTCATCGTGAAGCTTTAGAATCCCTTTCCCTGCCCAATTTCACAGAGACTGAAATTAGTTTCCCTTATTCTTAGTTTGTTTGTTTTTTATATAAATGGGCGGTTTGTATTTAAGAAGTGCTCTCTTCATTGTGGTAATTATTAGCCCAAGATGTTACCTCTTAATAACAACAACAAAATATAACAATAATGGCAATAGTTAATACGGTTTTTCTATAGAGTGCCCTTGGGCACTCTATAAGAGAGGAGAGAGATAGAGAGAAATGAATGAGGAGGGGGGTCCCCTGATTTGCATTGGGATCTTCTCCTCATTCATTTCTCTCTATCTCTCTCTTCTCTTATAGAGTGCCCAAGGGCACTCTATAGAAAAACCGATAGTAATAATACTGTTATGGATAAGTTCCGCGTTTATATCCACTTGGGCATTCTATGGTATATTGTGTTTTGTACACCTACCTACATTTGAGCATGTAATCTAGAAACTGCAATAAAACTCTTCAAATTGATTTCTTTCTCTTAAAAAAAAAGTAAATATATATATATTTTTAAATGTTTGAACGGAAGAAGTCTATGTACTCAGCATTCCTATATGATGCAATGCTCAATTTTTCATGGAAAATGGATTATTATAACTGAAAATGGGCAAGAAATTCGTAAGTTAATTAGTTGCCGGTTCCAAAGAGAGGGGGAGTAATGTTACCGTCTTTTCTGGGCTTAACTCGGGAAGCGACGGCGACAAGAGCTTTCTTTACAGGGAATACCATCCTCCGCCACCACGCCATCATGAAAGCTTAAATTTACCGCGAAGTATCGGAACCTCGATCTCCTACTGCTGCTTCTATCTATGTTGTGAAGTGAGAGAGTGAGAACAAACGAGGGAGAGGTGAAGGGTCGCTTAGGTCCACCCCCGAGGCGGTGAAACCAAGTCGATCGTTCCTCGATCGGGATGAGAATACGAGAGGAAGAGAGATCACGTTTCCTCGTGAATGGTGCCCCCTCGTCTTCGCCTCTCCTTCTCTATCCTCTTTTTTTTTTCTTTTTTTTCTTTTTCTAGTGCTCTGTATCTCACTATAATAATCTCTCTCCGCTCGCCTTGGCTCTGTCAGCGACTCCTTTAATTTATGGTCTCGCGTAAGGACCCACAAGAGGCCGTACTGTATTTGGTGTTCGAGAAATGAGCACCCTCATGTGATTTTATTTTGGTCACGCTCCGTAGTAACTTCTTTTTTTCTTATATTTGTTAACTGAAATATAATAATACAACATCAGAAATGTTGCCCTGTATACTTACTCCTAGCGGTTGTCTTTAAATTCATCGTCTTGTACTACCGTTTTAATTGAGATAATCGTATTTACATATAATTTGGATCATCTTTACTATTAAAAAACAGTAGATAGATCATTACTTTTAATCTTAACCGTTGATTGTCTAATGGACGATTGTGATACATTCTAACTAAGGGCGGAGCTACATTTTTAAAAACATGCACCTAATCTAAAATAATGGTCGTTGTAATAATCCAAGGAAATCACTGCTTTTGGTTTATTTGACGTCCCATTGCTTTACAAATAAGACAATGAGTCTGATTTTTCTTTCAAGGCTCCTCCTGCTCTATACTTGTATGACTTGTAAAGCTTCAAAGCAATACATTTCATTAGGTTAATATCTTCATGAAACAATGTTGTGTGTTCTCTATGATGATTCTCTCTATTCACTTTAAGTTATAAATGTAATAAGCCATACCGGAGCTCTAATAGAAGTAATTTTGTGCTAATTAGATTTTAATTAAAGATTTAAGAATCGCTAACGCTGAATTCTAAACTTATTATTGGTCTTGTCATATGGATTTCCCTTATTCATGAGTATTTCTGTGACATAAAGTAGCAGATAAATTTCATATGTGGATTAACTTTCTTTATAGGTATCTAACATGTTATACTTTAGACACATTTTGATGTGTATCTTCTGAATTTTATGAGAATGAAACTATGATTATTTTTGCATACGTTAGTGATATGAATTTGGCGCTTGTTGTAACTTCAGTAAGAAAAGTAAGAATGAATATCTTCGAATGAAAAGGCACACAAATCTAATTTGTCAAGTATTTTTTAAACGAAATACATAATAGAGCACTTTGTCTATCTTGCCCCCCCCCCGGGGGGGG
>BQKN01064812.1:32415-61889 GCA_022839385.1 Asparagus kiusianus
AGATGTAAAATTTAGGAAAGGAGGTCTATTTTATATGAATGACAAGTAGCAATGTTGGAATTTTTCTCACAAAGAAATTTTAGTTGTTTGTAAATTACAAGTAAGAGGGGTTAGGTTGTGCGCGACGTGGAAGCGGGACAACCAAACAGGCGTGCTTTGAGAACCAAATCAAACAAACGTCGAGATAAATGCCAAACAAATCAAAACAACGGCACAAATCCAAACAAAATAGTTTTACGTGGTTCGGCAAATTGCCTACGTCCACGGGGCAAGAAGGGATTGGGTTTTTACTAATAGAGAAGAAGAGTACAAACTGATATTACAAAACGCTCAAACCAATCAACTATTTTCACCAACAAATCTCTTAATCTCTCCAAATAAACCCTCAAGCAATTGCTTAGAAAAACTCTCCTTTTTCTGTGCTCCAAATATCCCCAAACTAATCTCCAAATAAATCCAAAGAAACCCTAATTCATATGTTGGTATTCATAGCAAACACCAAACCCAATAAGAACAAGAAACACAAAACATGCCCTGACCCGATTGGTGGTCGACCGCCCAAAGCTCGCGGTCGACTGTGATCCAACGACAGAGACCAAATTCGCCTACAGGGTCTCGCGGTCGACCGCGCCAAATCCAGACTCCTACTCTGGCTTGTGCATGTTCGCGATCGACTGGCCTTGCGTCGCGGTCGACCGCGCAGCACCCAAAACGACTCCTACGCCTCCAAACCGGTTCTGATCTAAAATTTCTCACCGATTCTATAATTCTCCACCTCGGCGAAGTTTCTTCCAAAAAATTGAGCCGACACCGACCAAACCAAATGCCTCACTTGTTACGTCCAGTACAAAGTGAAACGAATCATGACAACCGATTCAATCCACAACAAGTCGAGACCCAAATGGGAGTGCGAACACTTACCCAAATATCGGTATCTACTCACCAAATCAGCTGTATCAAAACTGACTGCCTACATATCCTCTTGGCCAAGGAATCAAGCATTCACGTAGTTCACCCAAACGGCCTCCAAAGACCCTCAAATAGATAGAAAAGTCTGCAACTCTTCCCCAATATCATCTGCATCCAAATCCAAATGATCCCCAATCTGTATCACCTCAGCTGAAATCCCAAACGATGCTGTATGATCTGGAGTATGTGGAGTAAACTCCACCCAATGTGGAGTATCATCACCCTTCACCTGCTGTGATATCCAAACGACCTGATCAACATTCTCTACCTGCCGATGGTCAAAAGTAACATGCCTGTTCAGAACAAAATCAGAAGCTCCTAACCGATAATCAAATAAGCCTCTGAATCCCAAACGCGCAATCGGATCAAATATCACATCCTCGATGTGACCAGATATTGGGTAACCAAATATCCGACGTTAACCAAAATTTGAAGCAGCTCGACCTGATCTAATAACTCCAAATGCAGCAGTTGGCGACCTATGACTATGATGCCCGAAATATGTCAAACCTCCTAAACTAGAACCAATGCTCGACAACCAACGCTGATCCCCCTCCAGAAAGGAACAACCAATCAAAAATATCATCTTATCTCGTCGTCACAATGTTTTCTCTCCAATGAAGTGTCTCAAACTGCCATGAGCTCGGCACAAATGTAGAAATAGGTCCCTCTTGTACTTCCCGCTAAAATCAGAATGAAGTACCTTCACCTTCTGCCAATACACTTCTTCAACTGTTGTTGACTACTAGGACTTCAAAACCAACGGGACTTGGTTGTAACCCACAAATGCCTAGTAAAATCCCCAACAAATGAAACCAAAATACTAATTTACCTTCCAATGATTCCTCCTTGGAAGGCCCCTAAATGCCTGAATGAACACCAAATAAAAGACCCCTCAATCATCGAATAGAAGTACCAAACTCCACATCGGTCTCCTTGCTCATACCAACGTGCTCAAAGGATTTCAATATGCAGGTCAATGGCACTTCTCAATAATCCAATGCACCGTATCAACAAACAAATAACACAGCCTCAAATCCTTCTATCTTGCCTAACTATCTCAAAGCACCAACAAATGAAGAATAGATTCAAACTGATAAAGGAGAGAATTTTACCTCTAATTGAAACCCTAACAAGAGTCTCCAAACGATCTCACCCCGCACGATGACAACAAGATCCACAAATAGGAAAAATCCCACATTTATCTCCAACGAAGCCCTCGAAGAGCCTCAAAAGCAATCTACTCCTCCAAATAGCCCAAGCGCCAACAAACTAATGTGGAACAAACGAAGAATAGATCCAAACTGAAAAAGATAGAGTCTTTACCAAAAAGATCCCACCTTTCTCACCAAACGAAGCCCTAGACGAACTTCCTAATTGATCTACTCCTCCAACCAAGACAAAATCCTAGATCTAAAATCTAGAGCTCTGATACCAATTGTTGTGCGCGGCGTGGAAGCGGGACAACCAAACAGGTATGCTTCGAGAACCAAATCAAACAAACATCGAGATAAAGGCCAAACAAATCAAAACAACGACACAAATCCAAACACAATAGTTTTACATGGTTCGGCAAATTGCCTACGTCCACGGGGCAAGAAGGGGATTGGGTTTTCACTAATAGAGAAGAAGAGTATAAATTAAGATTACAAAATGCTTAAACCAATCAACTAATCTCACCAACAAATCTCTTAATCTCTCCAAATAAACCATCAAGCAATTGCTCAGAAAAACTCTCCTTTTTCTGTGCTCCAAATATCCCCAAACTAATCTCCAAACAAAACCAAAGAAAGCCTAATTCGTATGTTGGTATTTATAGCAAACATCAAACCCAATAAGAATAGGAAACACAAAACATGCCCTGACCCGATTGGCGGTTGACCGCCCAAAACTCGCGGTTGACAGCGATCCAGCGACAAAGACCAAATTCGCTTACAGGGTCTCGCGGTCGATCGCGCCAAATGCAGACTCCTACTCTGGCTTGTGCACGTTTGTGGTCGACCGGCCTTGCGCCGCAGTCGACCGCGCAGCACCCAAAACGACTCATGCGCCTCCAAACCTGTTCTGATCCAAAATTTCTCGTCGATTCTACAATGAG
The DNA here is from genome assembly GCA_022839385.1 of Asparagus kiusianus. Lineage (NCBI taxonomy): Eukaryota > Viridiplantae > Streptophyta > Magnoliopsida > Asparagales > Asparagaceae > Asparagus > Asparagus kiusianus. The sequence goes on from BQKN01064812.1 coordinate 35,483, forward strand.
AAGAGTTCAAAAATCTTGGGGATTTTGTGAGGCACCTAAAGCTTAGAGAGTTATGTGAGATATATAAATTTCTGGAGGGTTATGTGCAACACTCCTAAAAGTTAAGGTGGTTCTTGTTGAATTAACCCATAAAAAATAGTAAGCTACAACAAAATATAAAAACTTACATCATACAGTAAATTGCTGCAATACAATGTTACAGCCTGTTTATTTACACAAAAGTAACTATGAAGTAGCTGAAGTAAAAGAAGTAGACGTTATTTCTGCTACTTCCACGCAAAAAAGTGTCTTTGGTTCTCTGAAAAACTTACTTTCAATACTTCCTTAAATGCTTATGTAGCAAACCTACGTGTCATCTTTACTTTTAAAATATTTTTCCAATCCTCAATACTCAGAAATAGCTCGGAAGTAGTTGAAATGCATATTACTTAGGAAATAAATAAAAAATTTTATTAATATTTCATTTATTAGTTACTTTTAACAACTTTTCATCGATAAAAATTGCTCTTAATTTTAACATTTATTTTGTAGTAATTTGTGATGGTCGTCGGCCAGTTTTTTAGGGATGAAGAGAATAGTTTGTCTATTAATTATATGTCTGAATACCATGTTGATGTTACGATCAAAGGAGCGAGGGAGGAGGGAAATTGGAGATTCATAGGAATTTATGGTCATCCGGAGTCTCATCGTAGGCAAGATGTAACCAATTATTTTGAAGGTATGTGGTTGAATGATTCTTCTTGCTCTTAAGTGGCGAGGGGTCATAGCGGCATGAAACTGGTTGTAACATGCTAGATCAAATTAAAGAGCGTGGCGTGGCTTTGAAAAAATTGTGGAAGCAACACGTGTTAATTACTTCCTAGTAATTTTTTCAAATGTTATCCAAATAAAAAAACTAAATGAAGATGAAGAATTCTACTTCCATTACTTCTAAAAGTATATGAAACAAACAAACAAAATTGTTATTTCTGCGTACTACTTCCTATTTCATAGTTTTAAAAGTTACTCCTACAACCTACTTCTTATTTCTAATAATTTGTCGGAATTTTTAGATCTAAGAGTCATTTAGGAAGTGTGTGAGTTCAAAGACAAATGATGATACATCAATATATTTTAAAGGAAATATCTTTTTTGAAGGAAGACGTTGTGTATACAGACAAAAAACCCTTAAACCAAATAGTATGGTTTACCAATCATTGACTTCATGCCATTTACTGATTTGGAATTGAGTATCCCTTATAACCAAATTCCACCCATAAGTTAAATGACTATTGCCTAACGTATCTCATGACTATCAATTCTATATTGCCTTTTAATAATCAAAATGGATTACCATTTACATTTTCATTAGGTAGCCCGTTGCCGCCTCTGGTTTTAACAACAAATCGGGTCTCCTGCGTAAATCACCGACACCGCTACGTCGCCGTTTACGACCGAATCGCGTGGCCTCTGATCCGTGGAGCCCACCGGGCATTTAGTCCGGTCGGACGACGACGTCTCTCATCTTTTTGATGTCCACGTGTCCCTTGCCGCATGGCGTTTTGTTGAATGTGGGATACGCGCGTGTCCCTTTGCGAAGGAAGTCGTAGTAGGATGTGAGGGTGTGCCGACTTTATTAATCAATGCTTGGTGTGGACGTGAGTGGAGCGGCTGGAGCCATATTGCGAACGAAGCCCTCCTCACGTTTTTTTCCATTGGGTAAATTGCATGTTACCTCCACATTTATAACTTCGATTGCACTTAACGCCCCTAAACTACTCCTTTATTAGCACTTAAACACTTTATGGCTTGCTACATGGGTAAAGTAGGGTAAAATTTACTCTGTTAAAGATTATCCAATCTTTACCCAGGTTCGTTATTCTCCTAAAACTTTATCAATGATAATGTTTAACCGCATACGAGGTTAATGTTAGATCTTAATCATAAAACTTGAGATCTAAAACCATATAACCATGATTAATTCAAAGAAATTAACAAGAATCATAAAAGAGCGGAAGCTTATACCTGAATCCATTGATTAAGCTTGATTTGGGTTTTGGATCTTCTAACCTTAGGGTTTTCTCTTGAGCCGAATTTCCCTCTTAGATGGGGTAAAGAGAATTAGAGAATGTAACCCTAGATTAGGGACCATAACCCCTTATTTATAGGTGTTGTACTTTTACAATTTGGCCCCTCAACAAATCACAATTACAACCTGGTATCTGCACATATAACCCCATGATTTATTTAAATACACATTAACCCAACTTAATTGATCACTTCAGTGGGTTATCCTGAAAAGATAGCAATACACATTGATTAATCATATGTGCCCACAAATAGATTTATTAGATTAAATCCAGTAGTTAAACCTACAATAAGTCTGTAGAAACCTGACAATTGACGATAAGTCTCTAAAACTTGTTTTTTGGTCAATGGAAAGTTTTATTCATTCAACCATTTTTGAAAGTTCTATACATCAAAATTCTCAAAACCTGAGAAAGCTATACTAATTACAAACTCTAGGGATATCACCCCCACTATCAAACTACTATTTACAAAGAATTAATCCACTCCTTATTTTCAGGTAAAATGGAACTATTGAGCACTAAAATCAAAATGTCTACCTTAATCCCATTTACTAATTGCTCAATCCCCTTGGATTTCTGCAGAAAAATTCTGGCATTCCTCTCGCACCAGATTTTGTACAGAGTAGTCGAGAAAGTCATCCTCTTAATCCCTTGCTTGAAGCCCTTGCCTCTCAAACAATTATATATTAAACCAATTCAAGAGACAGTTCCAGTCACATGCTCCATCTAAATTGAAGTCATCCCATAATCTTGTTCCATATATTTTGTGAATAATCACAATAAAAAAAAGATGATCGCGAATCTCAGGACCTGCACCAAAGCACAGACAGCAGCTGTTTGTGTGCACGACCCCCATCTTCATCAACCTGTCTTGTGTACCCTGTTTTGAACAGCAAGCCAGCAAATAATTGAGTGTTTGGGGTAATTCATCTTCTCCCATACTGTGTTGAACCATGAAACTTGAAGAGTGGCAGGAGATAAAGCTTCATATAGAGCTGAATTTTTTATTTTTGAATCTTTGTAGCAAGAACTAATGATTTGTTTCAAGTTATCAATTCCACCAGTTAAGACCAATGCTTTATCTCTGGTCTTTATCAATTACTTTCAAAGTCATGAATCTCTAGATTTAACATTAACATGCCAAATATCCCTGTTTTTAAATATTTGCCATGCATCCATTTGATCCAAAGAAGCTTTTTGTTCACATGAATATGCCATATGTTCTTTAAAGCTGAAGCAAAGTTCCATAAACGAGGAGAGAATAAGTCTCTAAAACTTAGTTCTTTAAAGATGTGAAATTAAAAAAATCCCTCTAAAAAGATCTAAAACATAAATAAGCCTCCTGAAACATAAAAATTAATAAGATCCCTTGTAAAGTAAAATTATAAATAACCCCTCAATTATAAAATTATAAAAATATCCTCAATAATGTTAAACTCAGTAAAAATTACAAAAAATTCAAAACTTAAAATACAAGCAAAATTTCAAAACATACAAATAGCCCCCAACAAAACTAAAATTTGCAAAAAAAAACACCTTAAAAAATTTGAAAATTGTGGAAAACACCTAAAAATGTTCTAATTTACAAAAAAACACTAAAAATTTCAAATCGTACAAATGTTATATTGAAATTCTAGGGGACTCCAAACAGTCTCAAATTGGTATTTATAGAAACACCCTAAAAGTATTATAAATTGTAAAAAGCATCAACTAATTTCAAATTTTACAATAAAACACTCTAAAAATTTCAATCCTAAAAATAGTACACTAAAAATATAGGAATTACAGATAGAGCCATAAAAATAATAGAATTTGTAGAAAATACTCTAAAAGTTTTAGAAATTATAAAAAACACCATCATGCTTCAAAATTTTATGTTAAAAAACCTTAGAACATTCAAACCTATCAGCAATATATATACTAACAATGTAGGACTAGAAACAACCCCTAAAAAATTTGGACTTTGCAAAGAACACTCTAGAAGTTTCAAAAATTATAAATAAACACCCTTAAAAATTATAAAAAAACACTCTAAAATTTTTAAAAATGCAAACATTTTACTGGAAATATTATAAATTTGAAATTTGTAAAAAACACCCTAAAAGTTTAGAAAATTGCAAAACCATCCTAAAAGTTTACAAAATTTAAAAAACACCCTAACATTTAAAATTTTAGAAAATACTTATTTGTAATTTTTTATATTTTTAGTGTGCTTTTTGTGAATTTTGAATCTTTAAGGGTGATTTTCAAATTGTTTGAAACTTTAAGGGTTTTTTTTGTAAATTATAGAGCTATCTGTGGAACTTTTGTAATCCTATATTGTCAGCTTACCTTTTTATAGGTTTAAAACCTTTAGGATGTTTTCTATAATTTTTAAATTATTTAGGGTGTTTTTTGCTATTTTTAAACTTCTAGGGTGTTTGCTGTAAATTTTGAATTGTGCATGAGTCTCTTTATAATTGTCAGATTTTTGAGGAAGTTGTATATATATAAGTTTAATATTTTGAAAGAGCTATTTATAATTTATGTATTTTGAGTTGAGAGTGGTAGAGATCTTTTTATGTTAAATTTTAACCCTTATAACATGTTATACCGATCACAGAAATATTCCCCCCACTAAATGTTCTAGGGTAATAATTACCAGGTTAAAATCTAACCTTTATTGTTTTAACCTTATACCAAATGATCCCTCAAGGATTACCATTTTTGAAAAGATAAATTGCAAGTAACAACCTCCTATACTCATGAGTTAAAAGGAAGCCAAGTGCTAATAAATGATTTTTGTTGAAATCTAAAAGACATTTTCTGGAAATCTAAAAGATAAAATATATGTGAATATTACTTTGTATGTGGACTATTAACTTGATGTCCTTTTATCTTTTATCATGTATCTATAAATTGTATCATGTATGGAAATGGAATAAAAAAATAAAATTATTATTTCTCTTCTTCTCTTGTCTCTTGTCTCTTGTTTGATTTATTTAGTATATTACAACACGTTATCAGCACGAGTGGCTCTAGCCGGTTCGTGATCATCGGTAATAGATTTTTAGGTGTACATCTTCTGCAAGGTAATAATACATTCGACCTTTGTCTATTTACATAGTATCAGGCTTTCCATCGAACAATTATGATTATGTTCAATATGATATGCAATTCTTTGGTTTGTTTTTATGCGAATCATGTGATGATGATATATTTGCTGAGTTGTCCTTTTATAAACACACAAGCATGCATGTTAGTCTTATTATGGATACAACTATGAAACAATGGGTATAATGGTTTGCTCTATCAATCTGCCTTCATTTCTTAAATTTTAGGCTTGACAAGGTTTCCTCAGGTATGTGTATATACTACTATTTTGGTACAGCATAAAAATCTCGGAAATAAAATGACTATGAGTATATAACTAGCGTAACTTGTATGCACATTAAGAAAGAAGATTGTGCTTTATGCATATAAACATACAATTCCACTGTCAATTTCTAAATGTAGGTTAATCGACAAACTAAAAGAAACTGCTTTAACCTTTTAATATTGTATAAAATAAGAGGGGATATTTATGATAGTCTATGAATAATTTACTAGTATGAATTGTCAAGAATGTTTGGATCTAGCAAGATTAAAGGGTTTTCTATTATGTAGAAATTTGTGTTGCCGTACGTCTAGCTTTGGGTATTGACTTCATTTATCTTTATAGAATAATACTATGCTGGTTATGTTGGTCTTGAGAGTGGAGGCCCAAACCTAGAATCAAAATTAACAATCGCATGAAAATTCAAGACAAGCCATGGGTGTGGTCTGCGCCACACCAGGGTGTAGCAGAATCTACCCTGTCTGCCATGGGTATGGTCTGCGCCACACCAGGGTGTGGCAGAATCTGTCCTGTCTGCCATGGGTGTGGTCTGCGTCATACCAGGGTGTGGTAGAGTCTGCCCTGTCTGCCATGGGTGTGGTCTGCGCCACACCAGGGTATGACAGACTCGTTTTAGAATCCTAATCTATTTGGGATTGTGTTTTGTTATAAATAGAAACACGTCCCTTTAGGGTTTAAAGAGAGAAAAAGAGCACGAAAAGAAGAGGGTTTTGAGGGCTCTTTGAGGTTAGAAATCTTAGAGAGAGAGAGAGGCCAATTGCAAGTATTGTAATCTTCTTCAAATAATCAAAGAATTGTATGGTGTGACTCCCGAGGACGTAGACACATTGCCGAACCTCGTTAAATCTGATGTGTTCTTTCTTGTTTACTTTCCTACAAGTTTTTGTCTTTGATTTATAGTGAATTTCTTTCTTGCTCAACTCTCAAACACAAGATCCAGAAGGGTACGGATTTGATTTGATTATTTCGAATCCCCAACAATTGGTATCAGAGCTTCGTTCAGTAAATTTGTGAGAAAGAGAGTAATGACAGAGGAAATCAAATTTAAGATTGAGAAGTTTGACGGTTCAGACTTCGCCTACTGAAAGTCACAAATGGAGGACTATCTGTACCAGAAAGACTTGTATCGCCCGTTGATGGACAAGAAAAAGGGACAGAAGAAGGATGAGTCAGATGGTGATTGGGAGATACTGGATAGGAAGGCTCTAGGACAAATCCGGTTTTCGCTTGCCAAATCAATAGCCCACAATATTTTGAAGGAGAAGACGACGGTAGGGCTTATTTAAGCGCTCGCGAAGATGTACGAGCAACCGTCTGCAGTAAATAATGTGCATCTCGTCAAAACTCTTTTCAACCTCAAGATGGCAGAAGGACGGTCCTTCACAATGCACCTCAGCGAGTTCAACATGATTGTTGATCAGCTTATCTCCGTGGATATCATGTTTGATAACGAAGTGCAAGCCCTATTGATTCTATCGTAGTTGCCGGATAGTTGGACAGGTTGTTTGACGACAATCAGCAATTCGGAGGGGAAGGAGAAGATGAAGCCGAGTGAGGTCGTTAGCATGATTCTATCCGAGGAGGTTAGAAGGAAATCGTCTAAATCAGAAGGTTCAGGTTTAGATCTAAGTTTCGAACAGAGAGGCAAAAGCCAGAAGAAATGAAGCCAGAAGAAAGGAAGTCAGAATAGGAATCGGTCGAAATTAGTGAAGAAGAGATCGAACTCGAAGGTTAGGCCTATCAAAGGGAAGTGTTGGAACTACGGCCAAGAGGGCCATATGTCTTCGGTCTACAAAAGTCCAAAGAAGGATGCGGGTGAGCAGGAGGCTCATATCGTGCAGGATGTCTTGAACCTTGCTATGGATAGTGATTCAGATTCTTGGGTCATCGATTCAGGAGTCTCTTTTCATGCCACTGCTAACAGGAAGCTCTTTCAGAATTATGTTGCAGAGAACTTTGGAAAAGTATATTTGGGGAATAACGAGCCCTGTAATATTGTTGGAAAGGGTGAAGTGCAGATTCAGATGAAGGGCTCTAAGTGGACCTTGAAGAATGTGAGACATGTGCCAAAGCTGAAGAGGAATCTTGTTTCGGTGGGATAGCTTGGAGCAGAAGACTATATTTCGACATTCACAGGGGATTCATAGAGAATCTCCAACGGTACGATGATAGTTGCTCGAGTCAACAAGCTAGGAACTCTCTACCTCATCTTACATGCGAGTGACACCCTCGCAATTACAGGTGACAAAGAGAGTACAGATCTGTGGCATAATAGGCTAGGACACATGATCGAAAAGGGGATGAAGATTTTGCATTCACAAGGAAAGCTAACCGGGATCGGCGCCGTGGAAGTCGGGATTTGTGAAGACTGCATCTTTAGGTAGCAGAAGAGGGTTAGTTTCAAGAAGGGTGGAAGACCACCTAACGCTCAGAATCTAGAATTGATTCATACAGATGTATGAGGCCCAGCCAGTGTATCATCTTTTGGCGGTTCGAGATATTATGTCACCTTCATCGATAATCACTCGATGAAGGTGTGGATCTACTTCATGAAGCACAAGTCAGAGGTGTTTGGAATCTTCAAGAAGTGGAAGGCCATGGTGGGGAACGAGACAGATCTAAAGGTGAAATGTCCGAGATCAGACAATGATGGAGAATACGAGCTGGAGGAGTTCTAGACGTTCTATGCTACAAATGATATTCACTTAGAGAGGACTACTCCAGGGACGCCGTAGTAGAACGACATTGCAGAGAGGATGAATTGGACCTTGACAGAGTGTACCCGGAGCATGCGATTACATGCAGGTCTGCCTAAGATATTTTGGGCGGATGCGGTGCATACGACAGCTTACCTTATTAATCACGTGCCATCAGTTCTATTAGATTTTGGGATTCTAGAGGAGGTTTGGACTGAAAAGAAGATAAATCTCTCACACTTGCGGGTATTTGGTTGTGTGGCTTATGTTCATATCAGTGTTCATGTCAGAGACAAGCTAGAAGCTAAGTCACAGAAATGTACATTTATTGGATACATCATTGATGAGTTCGGGTATCACCTTTGGGATGAGAAGAACAGGAAGATCATCAGAAGCAGGGACGTGATATTCAATAAGGATGTGATGTACAAGAACAGAAAAAATACCAAGGATAGCCAAAGCAGTAGGAGCAGCACTACGGATACAGGTGAATCTGAGTACATAAATTTAGAGAAACTTCCAGATAGGGGTGATGATGTTTGTTCTGTTCAGAGAATGGAGAAGGCTCCAGGTGCAGAAGAAACTACCCAGGACGTGGAGCTTAGGAGGTCATCCAGGGTACCCAAACCAAATCCCAGATATCTTTCATCTCTTGACTACCTATTGTTGACAGATAGAGGTGAGCCGGAGTGCTATGAAGAGGCAATGCAAGTGAGTGAATCTCAGTAGTGGGAGCATGCTATGCAGGAGGAGATGGATTCTCTACTCACTAATGAGATATGGGAGTTAGCCCAGCTACCTGTACAGAAGAAAGCTTTACATAATAAATGGGTCTACCGGATCAAGCAGGAGATTGATGGAAGCAAGAGATTCAATACCAAATTAGTAGTGAAGGGGTTTCAACAGCGGGAAAGAGTGGATTATACGGAGATATTTCCCCTGTTGTGAAACTCACAACCATCAGAGTGGTGTTGAGTTTGGTAGCTGCAGAAGACCTCTTTCTTGAGCAGTTAGATGTGAAAACTGTCTTTCTTCTTGGTGACTTAGATGAAGAAATCTACATGAAGCAGCCTGTTGGTTTCATTGAAGAAGGAAATGAAGAGATGGTGTGCAAGCTCAAGAAGAGCTTATATGGTTTGAAACAGGCTCCGAGACAGTGGTATAAGAAGTTTGATAACTTCATGCAGAACAATGACTACAAAAGATGCAATTTAGATCATTGCTGTTATTTCAAAATGTTCGAGTCCAGCTTTATTATTTTGTTATTATATATTAATGACATGTTTGTAGCAGGACCATGTTTAGAGGAGATAAATAGTTTGAAGAAGCAGCTAGTAAAGGAGTTTGCAATGAAGGATCTGGGTGCAGCGAAACATATTCAAAGGATGCGAATTAGTAGGGATGAAGCTGAAGGGACATTGAGATTGAGCCAAGCTGAATACATTGAGAAGGTACTTCAGAAGTTCAACATGCATAATGCTAAAGTTGTTAGCACACCCTTTAGAAGTCAGTTCAAGCTATCTGAGGAGAAATCGCCTAAGACAGATGCAGATAGAGAGCATATGAGCAGGGTGCCATATTCTTCGGCCATTGGGAGTCTCATGTACGCGATGCTTTGCACGAGGTCGGACATCGCCCATGCAGTAGGAGTTGTGAGCAGATTTGCAAGCAATCCATGGAAGTAGTATTAGGAGGCCGTGAAGTGGATAATGCGGTACTTGAGAGGGACAATGAACAAGCCATTATATTTCAGGAGGAAAGAGTTGGTGCTGTAGGGATACGTGAATGTGGACTTCGCTGGTGATCATGATACGAGACGAAGCACCACGAGATATGTTTATACCTTAGTGTCGATAGCAGTGAGCTGGGTCTCACGTCTACAGAAGATTGTAACTTTGTCTACAATCGAGGCTGAGTATGTCGCGGTGACTGAAGCAAGCAAGGAGATGATCTGGTTGAACGGGTGCTTGGAAGAGTTGGATCTGAAGCAAGGGAGAGGAGTTCTTTATTGTGATAGCCAGAACACTATGCATCTTGCCAAGAATCCAGTATATCATGCCAGAATGAAGCATATCGATGTCAAATACTATTTTATATGCTCGCTAGTTAAAGACGGAAAGTTGTATTTGATAAAGATTTTGGGGAGTCAAAATCCAGCGGACATGTTGATGAAGGCAGTCACTATTGAGAAACTAGAGTTGTGCGCAACTTCAGTTAGCCTTCACGAGTAGAAGACGAAGGCGGAGCCACACTACGAGGATCGGCGAGATCCCCGGGATGTTGATGATTGAAGAATAGATTTTTTAAGTAGGAGAAGATGCTTGCGAAGAAGGCGGAGTTCGGGAGAGCTCATTGATGGTGGTTTGATCTCCCAGTGGGAGATTGTTGGTCTTGAGAGTGGAGACCCAAACCTAGAATCAAAATCAACAATCGCATGAAAATTCAAGACAGACCATGGTCTGCGCCACATCAGGGTGTGGTAGAATTTGCCATGTCTGCCATGGGTGTGGTCTGCGTCACACCAGGGTATAGCAGACTGCCCTGTCTATCATGGGTGTGGTCTGCGCCACACCAGGGTGTGGAAGACTCGTTTTAGAATCCTAATATGTTTGGGATTGTGTTTTGTTATGGATAGAAACACGTCCTTTTAGGGTTTAAAGAGAGAAAAAAAGCACGGAAAGAAGATGGTTTTGAGGGCTCTTTGAGGTTAGAAATCTTAGAGAGAGAGAGACCAATTGTAAGCATTGTAATCTTCTTCAAGTAATCAAAGAATTGTGTGGTGTGACTCCCGAGGATGTAGGCACGTTGTCGAACCTCGTTAAATCTGATGTGTTCTTTCTTGTTTACTTTCCTACAAGTTTTTATCTTTGATTTGTGGTGAATTTCTTTCTTGCTCAACTCTCAAACACAAGATCCGGAAGGGTACAGATTTGATTTGATTATTTTGAATCCCCAACAGGTTACAGTCTGTTGCTGCACTTTCATATTATATCATATGTAATCTATATAGATACATGTATAGCCTGTAATAGTAAATGCTACAATATATTATTTTGTTTTAGTTTTCGCTGATTTTGTTAACAGTGTTATAGATATTACTACATTCAAAGGGTTTTGATCTTAATGTAGACATTTTTTCATTATGTTAATCTAGAGTTTGGCATCTTATCTGGTTCTGAGTCTTGTGACACTGCATAGATTTTTTTAAAGCTCATATTGGCGTCCATAAGTGGTCCATTTTTATTGCTAATTGCACTGATTCTTCTTCTCCACTGAAATTATGCAATATTAGTTTCAATCCAAAATTGCCTTGGTGATGTTTTGAATCTGGCAACCTTGAGTTTAGAAGAAAGGATAGCACAAACTGGTTATGCATTTGTTTAATTTCTACTTGCTTGAATTTGTGATAGTCATTGATCGTCCGAGTATTAAAAATTTTGTGTAAATTTTAATATCAGACTAGTTTGCCAGAAGCAAACATTTGAAAGATAACCTTTATGAAGATCTTTAGAAAAAGGAGCTTGATGATTTTGGTGATTATGTGTGATCTTATTAAAATGTAAATATTTCTAATTTCTCATCTTTCGTCCCCATGATTAGTGCACTTTGATATATGATAGTAATTATTACTTGTCTTTGGCCTCGAACGTTCATTTTTACTGGACACCCTTGTGATTTTTGCACGATTATATCTCTTGATTCTTTAAGTATCTTTGCCCAAAAGGCAAACACTTTAAATTTTCTCTCTATCAATTAAGAAGTAAAAAATTAATGCCTCACTGAAAAGTATTCACTTTTCTGGGTAATCCCTGAAGGATCGCTTTGATCTATGGATGGCAATAATCTTCCCTTAAACGTAACTGGAAGACGGCATCAGAACTTTTTAGATTTCAAATACATAACTAAATATGATTCAACCATGTGCTATATTGTCTAGCGGGTGAAGCTCGTAGAATTGATCGAAAAGATTTTTTTCCCATTACATGTAAATAATATTGTACTCCAACAGCAGTACATGATCAAGAATTACACTTAGCATTCTGAATTGATATCTACATTAGTAGTCGCAGAGAAGCATAACCAATTGATGATTAGAAATCACAATGTTAGACTAGTTGGCTTACGAGTTGTGTTTGTAGCACATGCAATAATTCAGAAAATTACTTATACGTGTGGACAAGGGGGAGTTATGAACATAGTAAGAGATCGTATCCTGTAGCCATTTTTTTGGATTTTAAATCCTCGATTGAATGCAGTAAGTAACATTGTACTCTTGTAGTAGTACAAGACTAAAAATTATATTAAGTATTATGAACTAATCATTGCATTATGAACTAAAAAATACAACCAGCTATTGTGAGAAACCATAATGCAAGTTTAATTGGTTCACACATAGTGCCTGAAGCACATGTCATAATTCAAACTAAGACTCATAAGCTTGGATGAGGGGAGGTAGTGGACATTGAAGTGGATCTTATCGAGATGGTCAAGGTAAACTATTTGTGTTTTTCTATATTTGGATTATATGCATTTGTCAGACAATTTTAATTTAACTTGAGTTTTCTTTAAACTCTAGTGAACCTATGTGGTTTTTATTTATACACTTTAGAATTTGTATAACCTAAAATACACCATGTTTCGATGAGTTTGAGATTTAGGGACCCAAATTCTTTTAAATTCTGGCATGAGCGATTGGGTCATATTGGGCAAAATATGATTTGTCGGATGTACTTAAATTAAATGGGGTATTCAAACCAAATCCGACTAACTACATATCACAAATTTTCCCCTTTATCTAATACGTGGTGAAGAAGCGAAACATTTCCCATCTGCGTATTCTTTATTTGTAGTCTATGTTTCTATATCACTACCATAGCGCACCTCTATAGGACCTCAGTGAAGGTACATACATTATTTATGAAACTTCGTCAATAATTTAGTAGCTATGGCTCATGTTAAGGGATTAATTTACAATTTGGTACGCTGACTGTATTTTTATTAAAGATCAATTCTCGACATTAGGGGAGATTAGTGCCCAAAATACAAAATATTATCAAGAAATTCCATTGATGAAAAAGATCATCAATATTTATATCCACGTACTAGTCAAACTAAACCAGAAGTTCACATGATAATATGCTAAGAAAAGAGTGACTAAGCCCCATATTCATGTTGAGTATATCATTGATGATTTGGTACGTCAGAAGCATATTGTGTCAGAAGCATATGAAACATGTTAGTTTAAAAGATAAAATTTGCGGCAAACTAAATTCTATATAGAAAGACAGTCACTCCCATAATCTCCGGAAGAGGTTTATCCTGAAGATGGAATCTCCAGTAAAGTTGCACGTGCTTGATAATCACATTATTGGAGATGCGGAATGACCAAATCCAATTGTTAAGGGAAATGACAAGGATTTGGTTGACATAAAATAAGAATTAAAGTGGCCAAGAATTTGTGAAAAGGAGAAATATATAATAGAAATATAAAAGTTGTCGACAACATAGTTGCCTCTACAGTTGCTCTTACTATCTCCAAAAATAATCTGGATCCAGAACCTAAGTCGGTAGCAGAGTGCTTGAAGCACTCGGACTAGGTGAGATGGAAAGTAGTAATTGAGGCTGAGCTGAACTCGCTAAAGTATTTTGAACCTGTAGTCCATATATCCCTGCAGGATATAAATGGGTCTTCGTAAGAAAAATAAATGAGAATTGTAAGGTGGTGAGATATAAAGAGAGATTCATAGCTCAATGGGCTCACGTAGAGACCCGACATCGATTTAGATGTAAAATATTCTCCTATTAGTTATTGTATTACGTTCCGCAAGTTAATACCTATGGCAGAAACTATGAATTTATATATACAGTATATGTACGTCATGACCATATTTTTATATGTGTCATTAGACGCTAATATTTTTATATGAAAGTCCCTGATGGACTTAAAATTTCCGAATTGAGAGAAAACGAGAATCACAACATGTATAGCATTAAATTATAAAGGTCGTTATACGACTTGAAATAGTCGGGTAGAATGTGGTATAACCGACTGAGTGAATTCCTCCTGAAGAGGAGATATGTAAATAATGATGTATGTTCTTGTGTGTTTATAAAGAAATTCAAAAATGGTTTCTGTATTATATCAGTCAATATTAATGATATAAATGTTATTGGAACGCACAAGGAGCTTACAGAAGCTAGCTCATGCCTAAAGACAGAGTTTGAAATGAAAGACTTGGGAAAAATTAAGTTTTGTATCAGCCTACTCATTGAGCATTTCCCACAAGGAATTTTTCTACACCAGTTGACCTACGTGAAAAAGGTTTTGGAAAGATTTTATATGGATAAACCTCATCTACTTAGCACACCAATGGTCGTCTGGTCCCTCGATGTGGATAAAGACCTATTTAGAACCAAAAAAGATAATGAAGAAATGTTAGGGCCAGAAGTTTCCTATCTGAGCGCCATTGGAGCACTTCTCTATCTCGCAAATTGCACCAGGCCTTATATTACATTTGCGGTGAACTTGCTAGCAAGGTATAGTTCTTCTCCTATAAGAAGGCATTGGAATAGCGTTAAACATTTCCTTCGCTATCTTCAAGGTACAATAGATCTTGGACTATTCTATAAAATAAACCAAGATATGACATTGGTGGGCTATTAGGATGCTGGCTACATGTCTGATCCCCATAACGTCAGATCCCAGACTGGTTATGTTTTTCTCTGCGATGGTACTATCGTTTCTTAGAGGTCTGTTAAGCAGACCATGGTGACTACTTCTTCTAACCACTCAGAGATTAGCGCTTTATATGAGGCCTCACGAGAATGTGTATGATTAAGATTGTTGATACGACATATTTGTGAGTCGTGTGGTCTAGCGAAAGATGATATTACCCCCACTGTCCTTTATGAGGACAATGCAGCTTGTGTTGCACAAATGAGTAGTGGATATGTAAAAGGAATCATGACAAAATATATTGCGCCAAAATTCTTTTATCCACATGAGTTCCAAAAGAATGGCGAAATCACCATCGAAAAAGTTCGCTCAAATGACAATCTTGCATATTTGTTCACTAAATCTCTGCCTACATCAACTTATGGAAAATATGTTCACAACATTAATATGCACAAACTTGGAAGACTATCGTCTTCAGGGGGAGCAAATGCTTAAAGAACAATCCTGAAGATTGGGCCCTGAAGGTCTATTATCATATTTTACCCCTTTTCGCTAAGTTTTGTCCCACTAGGTTTTTCTTAGCATAGACTCAGAAGATTGTCATCATTAGGGGGAGCGAATTTTCAATACAATCTCGAAGATTGCGCCTTGAGGGACTATAGTTGTACTCTTTTTCCCTTTGCTAAGTTTTGTCCTACAGGGTTTTCTTAGCTAAAGGTTTTTAATGAGGCAACTAATGCAACACAAGAATATACTTATGTCGTGTACTCTTTTCCTTGACTAGCTTTTCTCCCACTGGGTTTTTCTAGTGAGGTTTTTAACGAGGCATTGACATCTCGAAGTCATGTCCAAGGGGAGTGTTGAAATCTAAAAGACATTTTCTGGAAATCTAAAAAACAAAATGTTTGTGGACATTACTTTGTATGTGGCCTCTTAACTTGATGTCCTTTTATCTTCCATCATGTATCTATAAATTGTATCGTGTATGGAAATGGAATAAAAAAAAATAAAATTACTATTTCTCTTCTTCTCTTGCCTCTTGTCTCTTGTTTGATTTCTTTAGTATATTACAACAATTTTTAAGAGTGTTTAATGCCACCAAGGATATTTATGTTGTGGGTAACTTGCACATAACCCCCTCATATGTATACCTTAATTTAGTTATAACCAAACCCTCCCAACTCTCACTTACTAGAAGAAAACCACTCATTTACTACTCACTTCATTTTTACTTCTCTTCCTTTTCCTTTGGTGTGGATTTTTTTTTGGGGGAGGGGGGTTGGGTGGGTGGGTGGGGGAGGAGGGGGAGGGGGGGGGGCTTAAATGTTGAGTTGAAGAGTGGTCACCGAAAGCGAGGAATGTTTAGTGCAATTGAAAGCATACACGAGGAGCGTTATGTGCAGTTTACCCTATATTTATCATTTGTATCTTGAAAAGAGTTTTCGTTTTTCCTGGAAAACACCACCATATTTGCTCAACTTGTACGTAAACTATCTATAAAGTTAGTTTTTCTTCTAATTAATTACTTACCCTACTTTTCCGCTAAAAACTCCCTTACTTTCTCCAAAATATATTTTAGGGAAAATTGCTTCCAGCCCCCAAACACAACAAAACGTGCTCTGCTCCCCCAAGACTTTTTCAACGGGTCCTTTACCCCCAAAACCGCCCTCGATTTTCTTCCAGCCCCCAAAACAAATCCCCAGGCGTAACTCCGTTTAAACCCCGCTCGAAATGCCCAAAATACCCTTCGCAGCCTGTGTTCGTCGCCCTTTCACGACGGAAACCCATCGTTTTGACTGTAGGCCTTAAATGATGATTAGAATGACTTTTTTTTTGGGGGGGGGGATTCCCATTTCCCTCCAAAATTATCACCAGATATTATCACCAGCTACATTCCCCTTCAAGCTAAAATCGCTGATTTCCTCCCCATCTATTACCCCAACTAATTTGTTCCTTCCATTAATTATCCTCAATAAAAGCCTCTTCGATTCTTCAACTACTCCCTGTAATAAAATGGCGGATGGATCTCTTCTATGCGTGGTAACGAAGGCAAAAAGCAACAAAGGTGGTGACGGTGTATTCGTCGTTATCAAAGAGAATACAGAAATAATCAGCTTGAGATATCGAGTGGCGGAAAGGCTTAAAATACCAATGCAATCTCTTTCACTGAAGTTCATATGTGAAAGGGAAAAGAAATTTAGTATTTCAATTGACAATGACGACGACTTAAATTTGATGTTCGAGTATTATCGGCGTAATGGATTTACAGACGCGAATTTGTATGCTACCTCCGCTGGGGAGTCCTCAACATCGCAGAACACGCAGACGACGCCGAAAACTATGTAGGAATTACATCCCAGATTTCCTTTTGAGTTTACTGATAGGTTTTGCCATTAGTTGTTAACCTCATGCATTGGTTGCTTAGGTAATGTGTTGGTTGTCAAGGTTATGTTAAGCACTGGTTATTGAGGTTATTTGTTGGCTGTTACGTATATTGGTTGGTTGCTAAGATAAGGTTTTTGATGTTAAGTATATGTGTTTGTTGTTAAGGTCACGAGTCTGCCCTTAAGTATAAGGGTTAGTTGTTAAGGATATGTGTTGGCTGTTACGTTTATGAGTTCGTTGTTAAGGTTATTAGTTCGTTGCTAAGGCGATGTATTTTTATTACTGCTTCAGGACAATACCGACAGAAAATTTGCGGTGCGCATATACCACGTTCACCCAAACCTGTAATGATGAGCGTATTCCTAATGACAACCCCACCGGCGACTCGATCATGCTGCTGGAAGACATGCTTAATCACCAAACAAAGATCCCAACTGAGTGGCACACCTCCATACGTGAAGTTGGTCAGAAATTTGATAGTGCTATTGAAGTTAGATTAGCACTTCAATACTATTCAATTGCTAAACGGTTCGAGTATGATTTTTACCACAATAAACAAAGACGCATAAGAGTCTATTACCGATTCAACGACACACATGGTTGCCCTTGGATGTTGTTTGCTTCCTCGCTCAAAAATTCGTCTATCATGTCCATAAAGAATTTCGAGTCTACCCACACCTGCGGTCAACATGGAACAAATGCTGGCAACTCAAAGGCATCAAGGAAGTTCATTGCTAGCCAAATACAAGCTATTTTGAAGGTTAGGCCAGATCTTCATGTGGTCGATATCAAGAACGACATGCTCTTTAATTTTGGCATCAAGATTAACTACAGTAAAGCGTGGTGGAGCAAGGAGACAACTCAACAGGACCTGTTCAGTGACGATGATGAGGCTTACGATTCACTGAGATGGTCCTTATCTTTTTTATTCTTCTGAAATCACTCTTACGTTTTGGTTGCTAACTATATGTAGTAGTTGTTAAAGTTGGTGGCTCGACGTTAAGTATACGGGTTGGTTGTGAAGTTTGAAGATCGGTTGTTATGGTTATGAATCCGTTGGTAAATCTACTGCTTACGTTTTTGTTGCTAACTATACGTATTAGTTGTTAAAGTTATTGGTTCGTCGCTAAGTGTACGTGTTGGTTGTGAAGTTTGAAGATCAGTTGTTATGGTTATGAATCCTTTGCTAAATCTACTGCTTACGTTTTGGCTGCTAACTATATGTATTAGTTGTTAAAGTTATTGGTTCTTCGCTAAGTGTACGTGTTGGTCGTGAAGTTTGAAGATCATTTGCTATGGTTATGAATCCTTCGCTAAATGTACTGCTTTGTTGTTATATTCATGCAGGTATGAATTCATGGTGCATGCAACTAATCCAGGGAGTCGTGTTATTATTGATGCTGATGACGGGAGGTTCAGGCGATTGTTCATTTGTTATAATGCCTGTATTGAAGGGTTCATTGCTGGGTGTAGGCCTCTATTATTTTTGGATGGAACATTTATTAAAGATTGTTACAGAGGCATACTACTTAGCGCTACTGGGTATGACGGTAACTAGGGAATATTTCCCCTTGCTTATTGCGTATGCGACCAAGAGAATGAGGTTAACTGGAAATGGTTCTTACAAGGATTATGGATGTTACTGTATGATAGGGAAAATCCTTACCAACCTCCACATTGACTGGTAATGATTTCAGACGCCGACAAGGGTATCAGGGCAGCAGTCGAGGAATTCTTTCCAGATGCATTCCATTTAAGGTGTGTTCTGCATCTAGTCGAGAATTTCAAAAAGAAGATGAAGGATTTTGGGCACAAGGCAAATGTCGCGACTACGTTGGGCGAGCTGTTACAATCTGCAGCTTATAAGTTCACAATATCTGAATGGGATAATGACATGAAAGAATTGGCAGCAATCGATCACAGGGCTTACGTCACTGTAATGGAATACTCCCCGAAGAGATGGGCAAACGCGCATTTTCCTGGTATAAGGTAAGATAGCTTGGTCCTAACGTTATTTTGTTACAGCACTGTTATAGTTGTTTAGGTTAGAGTTATCCTACAATTTTCTGTTAAGGTTAGATTTTTATTGTTATGGTTAGAGTTTTTCTGCTAGGGTTTTGCTGTTAAGTTTAGGATATTTGTTGTTAAGGTTAGGCCTTTAATGTTTAGTTTATGGTTTTATTGTTAATGTTAGTGTTTTGTTGTTAAGGTATGGCCATGTTACTTCAAACGTTGCTGAGTCCTTCAACAGCTGGATAAGAAAGGCATGATTATTGCGAATCTTACCTTTGGTTGAGACCATACGAAAGCAAATAATGGAGCGCATGCATGAAAGGAGGCTATTGGGTCAGAAATAATCTGGATACTTATGCCCGAAAGCGGAGATGGTGCTGAGTGATAATATTCAGCATGGTAGCTGCTTGGCGATTAAACATTTGACGGAAGATATTATGGAGGTTGAGTCCAATAAAACTTGCCGCGTAGATTTGAAGAATTGGACTTGTTCTTGCAGGTCCTGGGACATCCTTCGCATTCCCTGCAAACATGCGTGCGCTGCAATTACATGGATGGGACGAAAAATTTATTAATATTGCGATTGGTACATGACTGTTGACGCATTTAGAGCAAGCTATGCACCGATCATCTATCCCATCCCAGATTATGAGAAGCGCTTTGTACCGCCAGATGAGCGAGTGTTGAAGCCTCCTCTCACCAGAAAAAGATGTGGCAGACCATGCACTAGACGAATAAACAACAGGTCGCTAAACACCCGACCTGTTAAGTGCTCTCGATGCAACATGGAGGGTCACAATCGTGCAAGCTGTAACGAACCTATATAGTTTAGCGTTTTATTATCATGTATATGAATTTATTGTCCTGTATATCATTACAAGTGGGAAGGTTATGGCTTGGCTGCTAAGGTTATTACTTGGTTTTTAATTTTATCACTTTAATGTTGAAGTTTTGGCTTGGTTGTTAAGGTTATTACTTGGTTGTCAAGTTTATCACTTTAATGTTGAAGTTTTGACTTGGTTGTTAAGGTTATTATTTGGTTGTCAAGTTTATCACTTTAATATTGAAGTTTTGACTTGGTTGTTAAGGTTATTACTTGGTTGTCAAGTTTATCACTTTATTGTAGAAGTTTTGACTTGGTTAATATGTTTATCGATTGTATGTTAAGTTTACTATTATACATCTGTTATCCACCTGCTCTTTGTTGTCAGTATCACCGATTGTTAAAATTATCAAGTATATCGTTAAAATTGTTAGGTTTTATGGCTTGACTGTTAAGGTTATTACTTGGTTTTTAATTTATCACTTTAATGTTAAAGTTTTGGCTTGGTTGTTAAGGTTACTACTTGGTTGTCAAGTTTATCACCTTAATGTTAAAGTTTTGACTTGGTTGTTAAGGTTATTATTTGGTTGTTAAAGTTATTTATATTCAAGCACAGTTTATGGAACTTAGAGAATTGACAATGAGGAATAGATAAGGTTATTAGCATTCAAATGGTTGATGCTATCATACAGTCAGAATCCAAGAAATCTTATACTCGAACGAGCCTATATAGTTTAGCGTTTTATTGTCATGCACATGGATTTATTGTCAAGTATATCGTTACAAATGTTACGGTTATGGTTTTGATGTTAAGGTTATTATTTGGTTGCTAGGTTTATCGATTGAATGTTATGTTTACTGTTAGGTCTCTTACTGTTATTCACTTGCGCTTGGTTGTCACGGTCAGCGAAGGATATTCTCTGCTACTGCATTCAATGTTTCTCCTAGTTCCCAAGGAGGAGAGTTAATATAACATGGGCTCCTATCCTTCACATGTTCAACTACAGGATAGCGCAGACATCCTTTCGGCGCAATCTTTCCTCGATCTCCCCTACAATTTATTCTCTGTTGACCCTCTATATTTAATCTGAAAAAAAGCTACCCTCTCCCCAAAACCTACAAGTTCTCCTTTCGCCATTAAAACCAGAAGATCAACGCTAGTCCTCACGCCGATGAAGGTCATGGTGACGAGGTTTGCGCACACTGATGAAGATCTTGGGTACCCCTCACGCTGATGAAGACGTTAGCCCCTTATGTGTTTGCTCTTAGTTCCATTAGCTGTGGGTGAATGCATGTGGCTCTTTTCAATGAGCTTGTACAATAACAAGATAGTTAAGATTGATAGGTGCGTGGAATACAATCAATTCAGATGAATCATGCGTGAATCACATAGGAACGCATGCGAATGCTGGTGTAGATAGTCCTCTGGCTTACGTTAACACTGTATAGCTATACGGTGTAAACATAAGCCAGAAGACTATCTATAACAACATTCGCATGCCTTTCTAGGTGATTCACACATTAATCCAGCTGAATTGATTGTATTCCACGCACCTATCAAACTTAACTATCTTGTTATTGTACAAGATCATTGAAGGGAGCCAGTTATATTCACCAACGGTTATGGAACTTAGAGCAAAGGCAATGGTAATACATGCAGTAGTCATCGTGTATTCAAGCTTATTTGTTTAGTTTACGGGGTTGTTGATAAGCTTATTTGTTTAAGGTTGTAGCATGATTGTAAAGAAAATTATCTTTTTATACAGGGTGTTTTGTTTAAGTTTAACGATTTATCAAGAAATATTATGGACTCGCTGTCACCTTTATTGGTTGTTTTGTTAAGTTTACGTGTTTATTGTGAAGTTTGGCATTGTATTTACAAGCTTATTTATTGGTTGCTAATGTTAGCACTCTGTTGCCAAGCTTATGGGATGGTTGATAAGGTTAGCACCTTGTTGTTGCGTTTAGCTCTGTTGTTAGGCTTATTTATTGGTTGTTAAGGTTGTAGCAGACCTCATTGTTATTTTTTCTATGTTAAGATCACGGCGTGTCTGTTAAGCTTATTTTTTTCATTGTTAAGGTTGTAAGCAAGATTGTAAAGAAGGACGTGGCATGATACATGGTTGTATTGTTGAGCTTATTATTTTGTTGTTAAGATCATTGACTGGCTGTCAAGGTTATGTGCTGGTTGTCAAGCTTATGAATTGGTTGTTAAGTTTAGCACCCTGTTGTTAAGGTTAGTGCTCTGTTGACAAGCTTATATATTGGTTGTTAAAGTTAGCTCTCTGTTGTTAAACTTATGGAATGGTAGCTAACATTAGCTCCTTATTGTAACGCTTAGATCTGTTGTTAGGCTTATGGGTTAAGAAGTTCATGGGGTTGTATTGTTGATATTGTGGTTTTGTTATTAAAGATCATGGATTGGTTTTCAAGGTTATGTGCTGGTTGTCAAGCTTATGGACTGGTTGCTAAGGTTAGAGCCCTGTAGTCAAGCTTATGGACTGGTTGATAAGGTTAGTGCTCTGTTGACAAGCTTATGTATTGGTTGTTAAAGTTAGCTCTCTGTTGTTAAACTTATGGAATGGTGGCTAACATTAGCACCTTGTTGTAACGCTTAGCTCTGTTGTTAGGCTTATGGGTTAAGAAGATCACGGGGTTGTATTGTTCATATTATGGTTTTGTTATTAAAGATCATGGATTGGCTTTCAAGTTTATGTGCTGGTTGTCAAGCTTATGGACTGGTTGCTAAGGTTAGAGCCCTGTTATCAAGCTTATGGACTGGTTGATAAGGTTAGCGCTCTGTTATTAAGGATATGTATTGGTTGCTAAGGTTAGCGCCCTCTTGTGGAGAGGTCCATTGCTGTTATTCACTTGCGCTTGGTTATCACGGTCACCGGCGTATATTCTCTGCTACTGCATTCAATGTTCCTCCTAGTTCTCAAGGAGGAGAGTTAATATAACCTGAACACCTACCTATCCCTACATTCCACACGGCAACATCACCATCCCTTCGCCTGTTCAACTACAGGATAGCGCAGACATCCTTTCGGCGCAATCTTTCCTCGATCTCCCCTACAATTTATTCTCTGTTGACCCTCTATATTTAATCTAAAAAAAGCTACTCTCTTCCCAAAACCTACAAGTTCTCCTTTTGCCATTAAAAGCAGAAGATCAACGCTAGTCCTCACGCCGATGAAGGTCATGGCGACGAGGTTTGCACACACTGATGAAGATCTTGGGTATCCCTCACGCTGATGAAGACGTTATCCCCTTATGTGTTTGCTCTTAATTCCATTAGCTGTGGGTGAATGCATGTGGCTCTTTTCAATGAGCTTGTACAATAACAAGATAGTTAAGATTGATAGGTGCGTGGAATACAATCAATTCAGATGGGTCATGCGTGAATCACACGGGAAGGCATGCGAATGCTGGTGTAGATAGTCCTCTGGCTTACGTTAACACTGTATAGCTATACGGTGTAAACGTAAGCTAGAAGACTATCTACAACAGCATTTGCATGCCTTCCTAGGTGATTCACACATTGATCCAGATGAATTTATTGTATTCCACGCACCTATCAATCTTAACTATCTTATTATTGTACAAGCTCATTGAAGGGAGCCAGTTATATTCACGCACGGTTATGGAACTTCGAGCAGAGGCAATGGTAATACATGCAGTAGTCATCGTGTATTCAAGCTTATTTGTTTAGTTTACGGGGTTGTTGATAAGCTTATTTGTTTAAGGTTGTAGCATGATTGTAAATGAAATTATCTTTTGATACAGGGTGTTTTGTTAAAGTTTAACGATTTATCAAGAAATATTATGGACTCGCTGTCACCTTTATTGGTTGTTTTGTTAAGTTTACGTGTTTATTGTGAAGTTTGGCGTTGTATATACAAGCTTATATATTGGTTGCTAAGGTTAGCGTTCTGTTGCCAAGCTTATGGGATGGTTGCTAAGGTTAGCACCTTGTTGTTGCGTTTAGCTCTGTTGTTAGGCTTATTTATTGGCTGTTAAGGTTGTAGTAGATCTCATTGTTTTGTTGAACTTAGGGAATTGTTGAGAAGATCACGGGATTGTTGATAAGCTTATTTTTTCTATGTTAAGAATGACGGTAAAGAAGGACGTGGCTGATACAAGGTTGTCATATACAAAGTTCAGTGTTTTGTTAAGATCACTGCGTGGCTGTTAAGTTCGTTTTTTTTGGTAGGGTTGTAAGCAAGAATGTAAAGAAGGACGTGTCAGGATACATTGTTGTATTGTTGAGCTTATTGTTTTGTTGTTAAAGGACTGACTGACATGGTTATTTATTGGTTGTTAATTTTATGGATTGGTTGCTAAGGTTAACGACCTGTTGTCAAGCTTATTGATTGGTTGTTAAAGTTAGCGCTCTGTTGTCAAGCTTATGTATTGGTTGCTGAGGTTAGCTATCTGTTGTTAAACTTGTGGAATCGTAGCTAACATTAGCTCCTTGTTGTAATGTTTAGCTTTGTGTTAGGCTTATTGGTTGAGAAGATCACGGGGTTGAATTATTGAGCTTATGGTTTTGTTGTTAAGATCGTGGACTGGCTGTCAAGGTTATGTGCTGGTTGTCAAGCTTATGGATTGGTTACTAATAGGGTTAGCACCCTGTTGTTAAGGTTAGCTCTCTGCTGTCAAGCTTATGTATTGGTTGTTAAGGTTAGCTATCTGTTGTCAAAACTATGGAATGGTAGCTAACGTTAGCTCCCTGTTGTAACGTTTAGCTCTGTTGTTAGGCTTATTTGTCAGTTGATAAGCTAATTTTTTGGTTGTTAAGGTTGTAGCATGACTGTAAAGAAGGACGTGGCATTATACAAGGTTGTATTGTTGAGCTTATGGTTTTTTGGTTAAGATCATGGCCTGGTTATCAAGGTTTTGTACTAGTTGTCGAGGTTATGGATAGGTTGCTAAGGTTAGCGTTCTGTTATCAAGCTTATGGATTGTTAGCTAAGGTTAGCGCTCTCTTGTCAACTTTAGCCTTTTAGTTGCCAGGGTGATCAAGGAAAAAGTTAGTGGGTTTCTCTCTGTATTAAATGCTTCCATAGTAGATTATGTTCCTAAGACAGCCAGTATTATTATCTGTCTCCTCGCTATTCCCAGCCACCACGCTTTAATTAACCCTCAACCCTTCCCCTGTATCCATGACAAGACCATTCATCGCAGTCATCAATCTTCCCATCACCGCCATTTTCTCCTCATCCCAGCCTCATTAACAACTACACGACCTTCGTTTCGAAACCAGAAGGATCATGTCTCACGATGATAGCGCGTGTATACATTGCCATAGCTCGGGGCATATCTCCCGGGATTGCCCTCATGGTCTTGTAGCAAACGCCTCCCCACGATTGCTCCCTATTCCAGATAACGTCGCCAGCAACATTCAGGAGCTTTCTACATTCGCTCTCCTCACTATTGAGGTGGGTCTGCCATCTTTGGAGGAGCTCAGAGAGATGCTAGGGTATCGCTTCAACGTCTGGGATTGGACCTATGAGATCAAGCGGGTATCTGTAAATAGGTTCATGGTTAAATTCCTCTCTGATGAGCTACTAGATCAAGCCATCGAGCTCAGTCCTGTAAATCTTGGGTCCTTCGTGGGCAGATTCAGGCTTTGGCGGGAGGACCTCAGGCTAAGAGCATTGCCGTTCCCCATGTTTACGTGGATCCGCTTCTTCAATCTCCCCTACCACCTCTGGGAGTAGGAGTTCCTCCAATCACTGTTCGAGGGCATCGGCCAATGCTTGTACTGCTCCGCTGACGTCACCACGAAGACAAACTTCAGAGACTTCAGGGTGCTGCTAGAGATTAGGGAATATTCGGATATCCCTAAGAGGATTAGGTTTCGTTACACCTCTCCCATGGACCTTCGTCTGATGGAAGGTTTCGTCGTCACTCAGCTTGTAGGTGGAGATCGTGAGCAGTAGGCAAACAATGAGCAAGGTCCCATCGACATGTCCGTTGACCAACCTCAAAGCTAGCAACTGCAGCCTTCCCGCGCCGACCCGGAATTGATTGAAGTGTTTTAGGACGGCAGACAAATGACGGTGGAGCAAGAGCTCTGGCAACGATTTCTCCAGGCCCAAAGTGTTGGGCCATCTACCCTTCCTCACGACAGGGGTTTCTCCCATGATTGCGCTTCGAGCAAGGGGAGCAGGGGAGGAGCAGTCGGCCCCTAGGTTATCATTAATTGTAAATTATCAAATGTTTTACTTAACTTGATGATGATACGCTCTGTTAACAACCTATTAATATGATTCTGCTAATGTAGTGTGTTGTTAAGCTTTTGTGTTTGTTGATGAGTTTACGGTTTTGTTGTTGAACTCATGGGTTTGTTGTTAATGTTATCCC
>BQKN01064812.1:61899-92725 GCA_022839385.1 Asparagus kiusianus
TTGCGATGTTGTTAAGCTTTGCTGTTTGTTGGTGAGGTTACGGTTTTATTGTTGAACTCATGGGTTTGCTGGTAATGTTATCCCTTGATATTAACCTTATAATATTTACATGTATGTTTAAATTTACCTTATAATATTTACATGTATATTGTTATTAACAACAAAGAATTGTAATATATCATTTACAAAAAATCTACATCTCAACGTCATCATCGTCAAGTTTTCCCACCTCTTTTTTCCTCTTCCTGCCTTCAATCAGTAAGTACGCTGCTAGCTTCGCACGAACCACCCCATGTGTTATGCTCTACGGGCGTGACGTGCAGGACATCTCTACCTTCGATAATCACTTGTACGTACTGGTAGACATAGATCCCACAGTCATACCTGCACACAAAAACAAGGAAGTATTGAGACCACTGTTGCTTTCAATCAAAACATAACAACAAATTCGTAACCTTAACAATCAGTTTCCAACATTGAATTCCAATAAGGGTTCCGACAAACTTACGAGCCCTTTTGCTCCTCACATGGAACTTTGATTGGGTCGAATACGCTGTGTAATTGGTTCTCATTGAAACCAGCTTTAATGTAGTTGAATGCTTTGACGATTTTGAGCACAGGTTCCCAATGTCCAGATCTCTTCTTCAAGGAGTCGTAATGCCTGGCAATATCATTTTCGACATCAAACTCCAGCAGATGCCAATGATCGCCCTGGACAATGGGAACTAAGAGGTTAGTACACCCTTCATCGACCAAGTGTTTGATGTAGATATCATGCAGTTCTTGGTAATCTGGTTTCTCCACATGTATCTGGTGCTGCAATAAAGAATTAACCCGATCAGGTTCCTTTTAGCATAGATTATGTGCTGATAGGTAGGAGATCACCATCCAGACATAAACTTACACTAAACCAAACAGGGACCACCCCAAATTTTATACCGGACGACACTCTCTTATTTTCACGAACTAAGTCAAGCAGCGTATCAACAAGCTATCATAAGTTGACAACAAGTAATTAATAATAGTATTGTTAAATATGCTAATGAATAAATACGAATCAAAAATCTTACTGCATCATCCAGTCGCCCACCACGTAATATATTGAGGATCTCAAGCCGGCTAATAGACCCGACAGATCCGGTGTACATTTTAATAAAACTGCAAACATGGACAAAACAAAAATTATAGTTAGCAACTAACAATTAGCAGCAAGAACAAATCAATAACTATAACGAAAAACCCTTAACCTAAACAACAAATCAATAACCATAACAAAGAACCCGTAACCATAACATCAAACCCGTAACCTTAACATCAAACCCGTATCCTTAACAGCTACCACGCAACCTTAACAACAAATCAATAACTTTAACGAAAAACCCTTAACCTAAACAACAAATCAATAACCATAACAAAGAACCCGTAACCATAACATCAAACCCGTAACCTTAACATCAAACCAGTATCCTTAACAACTACCACGCAACCTTAACAACAAATCAATAACTATAACGAAAAACCCTTAACCTAAACAACAAATCAATAACCATAACAAAGAACCCGTAACCATAACATCAAACACGTAACCTTAACATCAAACCCGTATCCTTAACAACTACCACGCAACCTTAACAACAATTCAATAACTATAACGAAAAACCCTTAACCTAAATAACAAATCAATAACCATAACAAAGAACCCGTAACCATAACATCAAACCCATAACCATAACATTAAACCCCGTATCCTTAACAACTACCACGCAACTTTATCAACAATTCAATAACTATAACGAAAAACCCTTAACCTAAACAACAAATCAATAACCATAACAAAAAACCCGTAACCATAACAACAAAAACGTAACCTTAACATCAAACCCATATCCTTAACAACTACCACATAACCTTAACAACAATTTAATAACTATAACGAAAAACCCTTAACCTAAACAACAAATCAATAACCATAACAAAAAAACCGGTAACCATAACAACAAACCCGTAAACTAAACAACAAACGTAAATACTTGATATATGAGGTAAATACTTACTTGTTACATCTACAAATGCAAAAATGATTAAGTTTTTGCTCCTCTTCCGTCAGTAGCACAGCAACATCTGCTGACACCTTATAGTTATGTACAAATGTGTCCTTGTCGTCCAAAAACTTGATGATGAAGCCTCCTGAAAAGGGAATCCCCTCGTTCAGCTTATTTCTGTACATTTCTTCTTCTGAACTCATAGGGGAACTCATGTGTTTTTCCCAGATAGAGTGGGGGTCACTTTGTAGCCGAGCAGGAGCCAACTCTGCTACCTTTTCCTGCACCTGCGCTTCCTCCTCCCCACCCACTTCTATTATAGCCTTGTCCCCTATGTTATCTTTTTCTTTCTTCTTCTTCCCTTCAGTGTAAGGGGTGACTACCCACTTGGAAGGCTTCACCGATCTTTTGCATCTCTTCCGTTTAGGGGATGCAGCAGCGGCCACCTTCCCGCGTGCCCCCGTTGCACCCCTCTTTCTCTTATTCAAAGCCCTTAAAAACACAATAGGAGCATCTTCGTCATCAGTTGATGTTTCTATTGCTGGTGGAGGGGCATTCTCTGATTACTTTATTTCCATCCCAGTGTCCTCCCGTAGAGTGTCTGATTCCATATAATCCATTCGAAGTATAAATATTGAGAAAACTTAGCTCCTTCTATCTAAACTTAACAATTTCATAGTAAACCTAACAACTGATGCCTAAACACATGGTGAAAAAGTTGCTAACCTATACAAGTTTGTGTCTCCGTATCATGTCCTGCAGAAGGGACATCAACCGCCGGCGTTATTTCCCTTCCAGTGCCCTCGTGTTGAGTGCCTGTTTCTGATAATATTCAGAGTATAAATAATCAAAAACTTAACAACCAATACGTAGACATAACGACCAATCTCTAACGTATAGTACAAAAGCAAGCTGACCTGTACAAGTTAGCAACTCCTTCGCTGGCGGGGACACCTTCTCTCCCTCGTTTATTTCTGCCTTAAGAGCCTTGTCAACAGCAGATGCCTTTGGTGGAGGTAATTCTCCTGGCGGAGCATCTTCACTCTCCTTGTGGATATCAGAAAACAATGGTTGTAGAGAGACCTCCCTGTTGGAGGGGCCTCGCTCTCCTTATTAGCTTCATCAAATAATAATGATTTATTAACATCCCCCTCGTACTGTACATCAATGCCACCCACGGTGTCTGGAGTGTCTGATTCAAAAAATAAACACAAATGAGCTTAGGTACTTCATTGTCAAAAAAAACATAGCATCAGTTACATAACCCTAAAACTAACCAAGATACTTAACAATCAATCTCCAACCTTGATAATAAATCCCTGACCTTAACATTAGATCCGTAAAGTTAACAATACATTCTTAACCTTAACAATAAATCCCTAACCTTAACATTAGATCCGTAAAGTTAACAATACATTCTTAACCTTAACAATAAATCCATATACTTATCAATCAATCTTTAAACATAACACGCAAACGTAATTGCAAGCCACATCTAACCTGTACAAGTTTGCGGCTCCATCAATGAGCTGGAGACCAATCTTGTAGGGCTCTTATCCTTGTATACAGAGAGGGTTCCGGATCGTGCTTCGCTTAGTTCCTCTCTCAGTCTTCTATTTTGAGCAGACAGCTTAGCCACCTTCATAGAAAGAGCACTTATCTTTACACGATCTGCAGCAATCATACCCTTGAATTTATTCTCGTTCTCGCGACGTAATGCTTGGTTCATTGCCGCGATCTCTTCCAGTAGATAACTTGCTGAGGCTATTCCATTTGCTCAACTGCCTCATTTGGCTGCTCGGCGTCTTCAACAATATCCTGTGGCATCACATATGCAATGGACAGGTAGAGTATTATTAAAAGGATTAATTAATTCAAAAACAAATGAAATCCACGATTGCTAAGTTCTTACAAGTGCATCAATTGGGATGTCGTCATCTTCTGCTCTCCTCTTCTTCTTGTGAAGAAGGTCTCTTGGGCCACGAGCCCTGCCGGTGTCTACTGCAGCCGGACCCTTAATCCTCCTCCTCTTCTCTCTCTCTCTCTCTCTCTCATCTTCTCTTTCTCTATCCCCTGCTCCTTCCCACCAAAAACCTCCCTCGATTCTTTGAAGTTGTCAATGTTGCTGTGGAAGCTTTATCGTAGCTTTGCTTGCTTTAGCAACAACAGTGGCCAATCTCAAAGAACCAGCAACGTCCCCAAGTCTCACCCAATTTGTCAGGGGAGGCCTCACCGTACAACCAACTGCTGGCTTCTTGATGCCAGTGAGTTCATAATACCATAACTGCACATTAGAGAAATAAAAACTTAACAAACACCTTCATCCGTAACAATTAATAAGTAACCCTAATAATAAAAACGTAACCTTAACAACCAAACCGTAATATTAACAACCAAACCGTAACCTTGACAACGAAACCGTAACCTTGACAACCAAACCCTAACCTTCACAATCAGTAGTAAAAAACTTGATTACTTACACAAACTAGAGGGGTACACCCTTGCAGATATAATGTCGTCTTCCCTGGCTCAGGACCCTTCAGTGCCCTCTCTATCGCGTCAGATGTCTCACTGAATATATAGGTCCCCCAAGCAGTGTTATTGACCTGTTCGATGCTGTCGACATACTTGAATAAATGCCTAGGAACGCCGAAAACACTGCTTGGACACCAAATCATGCTCAGCTGATAGAGGATCTGTAGCAGGACAAAGTCCTTCACATCTCGGCGATCAGAAGATAGTACCAGCTTTAAGAGCAGGTCCTCCACATTGCGTCTGGTGGGGCCTCCTTTGGGGGGAGCTATACTGCTGGAACCCCCGGCCTCGGGTTTGTCAAAAAACCTGGACCAAATCCTATTTTTCTGTCCCGATTGTGGTCAACATGAAGCCCCTCATTGGAGAACCATGTATGCTCCATTACCCACTCAAGGTTGAATGAGCATGCGATCTCTTCTCCATCATTCCTGTCGGTGAAGACGAATTTTTTGCTTTTCTTGTCCCACTGACTCAAAATGTGCTCAAAGGTGGGAAGATCGACACCAGGTGGGCCAAATTGGACGTAGTGTCTGAATACACTATCTTCGTAGGCCGCAAAATGCCTTGGCCCCATACGCGTCACCAAATTCCGCATGAAGTCGTGATAGGCACCAAAGCTGGCGGTGGGCCGCAACGTAATAGCTGGCTTTGCCCTTTTCCTACAAAACAAAAACACAAGACGAGAGCATTTTTGAGTATAATCAGTAAACATAACAAATATGCTGTAAACTTTGCGGGTAAACCAACAACCTTAGCAACAACCCCATAACCTTAACAACAAAAACCTAACCTTAACAACCAAAGCCTAACCTCAACAACTAAACAACAACCTCAACAATAAAAGCATGAACCTTGCATGTTAACAGTAACCTCAACAGCTAACGGACACACGTAGTTTTGGACCTTCCTACCAGACTAAGAGCATTATCAATCAAATCATAACCTTAACAACATAAAACTTGCGGTAAAAATTACCTTTTGGGTGTTGCCACGTGCTTCTTTTTTTCTCCTCTCTGTAGACCAAGGAGCGCTCTAGTGGCATCGTTGGATACGCCGGTGGTGCCGGTGCTACCCTCTAGACCTTCGCGGGGGCCTACACTTAAATTTTGAGGCGGGCTTTTGGGATGAGAATGGCTGGTTACAATGTCATCTAGAACATCAGCAATCGCAGCTCCAGCTTCAGATTCAGTCCGCACTGCAGTTGTATGGGCTCTTTCTGAGATTTCGAACCGCTGGGCGTCATCCCTTTCGCTGTGGTCGGCATTAAGGTTGGCTTTGGGGGTTGAATCGCCGGCCATTTTGATCCCTTTGCTTTGATTCGGTTTGCGTTGGGGTCGGTTGATTTAGGGCTAGGGTTTTGAATTGGGTTTCTAGAGTCGGTTTGCTTGCAGAAGAGAGAGATGACATGGTACAGACGAGAAGGTAACTCATAACGGGGGATTTTAAACGTAAGGGTATTTTGGGCATTTCGAACGGGGTTTAAACGGAGTTACGCCTGAGGATTCGTTTTGGGGGCTGGAAGAAAATCACGATTCGTTTTGGGGGTAAAGGACCCGTTGAAAAAGTCGGGGGGGGGTTACCTGCCCCACAGAGCACGTTTTGTGGTGTTTTGGGGGCCGGAAGCATTTTTCCCTATATTTTAATCTCACGCGTAAAGTACATGACCTTTCTTGTTGATGTTATGTAAGCTTCTCACGTGAGATTATTAAAATAAGAGTATTAATTGTTGGAATTTCATGAAAAACTTAACAACAAAGTGGGTCAGGTAATTAAAAGGAAAACTAATTAATTTTGTAGATGATTTAAATATAAATTGAAAATATAGAATGACTTACGTAAATTGACGGTTTCCCTGCTTTTGGAAATTGTTATACACCTCGGGGAAATAAGGGTCACCTGGCTGGCTGGCTGCAATCAGGCCAAGAGCATGCATATTTTCTGTTAGCGCCACCAATCACTATCTGACAGCTGCCACTAGTTCACTTACTTTAATATCTATTGTTGATTTGAGTAAATACTAGTTCACTAAACAATGCCAATTTGCTATAATTTGGTGTTTTAATCGTCTCGGTGTCTGATGCATTGATGCCGATGGTCCAAAGAATTAATGACCAAGTTATTAACTTTTCGTCCGCATCTTCAAACTATTTTGTTACGATGTGCATGGCTTAAGGGACTGTGACAAAAAAAATTCAATAAGCTAGCTACCACAAATAAGTTATCGGTTTTTCTATAGAGTGCCCATGTGCACTCTATAAGAGAGGAGAGAGATAGAGAGAAATGAATGAGGAGGAGGGCCCCCTGATTTGCATTGGGATCCTCTTCTTATTCATTTCTTTCTTTCTCTCTCCTCTCTTATAAAGTGCTCATGGGTACTCTATAGAAAAACCGATAAGTTATTGTACATGCCTATAATAAAGAGTTCAATTAGACGATCACTCACTTCTCCAACAACAACTTCAGCCTCAGACTTTTCCCCCCGCTATGATCCTAAAAGCTGGAGCAAATTAATAGTCTCTTAACACCACACGCGATTGAAAGAAGGAAAAAAAAAATAGGGAAGATATCTCTGTCAAATGTCACCACAGTGTCCTGCACGAGGTCGGCAACCACAAATTAACTCCCACGTGTAAGGAGGCCACAATTATTATTCCTCGTGGGAAGCTAAATGCTGCACAAGATTACAACTCAAGCTGTCACCTCACTGGGACTACTTAGTCTCCATGATTTCTGATCATTTCTGCGGTTTCTAGTCATAACAGTAACGCCTCCTTTGTCTACTTTGGTTACTTCGGGAGATATTTGTGGTTTTGATAGATTTTTCTGACTCACGTGCTTTAGAAGGTGTTTGGTGCCAAAAGGGGACGTAGATTCATGTGTGCTCTAACAAAAAATTAGGGCGACAGGGACGTTATTGAATTATTATACTGTGCTGTTGCGTGTATCTATTTGTGAGATCAAATTAACAATTAAACCTATTTAAACACTAAAAAATGAAACTACCAAAAAAATGAACTGAAGTAAGATAGGTCATTTTTGGACAAGTTCTTCCCAACAAAGAGGACACTCTAAAATCTTGTGTTGGACATATGACATACAATAACGCGAAATATGCATGCCGTCACTATTAATCAAAATTAATTAAAATTAGAAGAATACCTAGAACGCTTTCTAATCCTCCACAGTACCATCTCCCAAGATCTATATCAAAAGCTTCTTCAACTAAAAAAACATCCAATTGAAATCTACTAATCACGGAAGAAGAGCAATACAAAGAAATATGCTCTTGAAATTTTCTATTCTTTTCTTTTCTTAATTTTCATATTATTTTCATAATACTTTCTGTATCTTCATAGCTACATATGAAGTCTATTTAGGGAATTTAACTAGCTTTATAGATAACAGATTTTAGATGATTTAGAATTATTTGAAAACTCAATCCATAACAGTTAGGCACAGAATAGAACTGTATTGCAATTTATACATTTTCTAATGAAATTAGTGAGACCAATTGGGTCACATATCGAGAACCAATTATTAATCAAATTAATAATTTTAATTTAACAATCAAATTCTTATCCGATCAATTGTTCATAAAATCTATTTCATAATATGGGATTAATTATTTATAAATAATATATTACATTCAGTCCCCTCTACTATCATTTATTTTAAGCAACTCTTTTAATCAGGACAATTCACCTATTTACTCATGCCTATATTACAAATCCCATGAACAAAAAAATATTTTCAAACATTAAAATATTTTATTTTTTATAAGGAAATAAATTTTGAAAAATATTTTTGAAAACCATCAGTCGTCGGAAGCTTAATAACTTCATAAAAATGCATAATTTAACTCATTATAATGAGCATAGTAGATTCTATCTTGATATCCATTATTTTTCTAATTAAAATCTAGTAATACTCGATGTTTCAGGTTGTGTAACACTTGCTAAACACCCTTAACTATCACATCAAAATACACTAAGTTATCAAATTGAAAATGACAATATCATAAAGTCAAAGGGACCATGTAACAATTTGAAATGATAATATCATCAAGTCAAAGGGACCATGTAATAATTAAAATTCACTATCTCCTATGTGACTTGTCTTAGAGAATTCAAATTTGGTCTAGTGCTACATGTATTATAATGTGTGCTTATAATATACACCCGGGAAAATCCTATTCTCGGTGGTTGAGACTCACTACCACCTCTCACATATCAGTGCCATGCATAATAACCTGTACAAAATTTTTCTTTTCTAGTTATAGGTTAAGGTCAAGTTTAAGAAATCTTTAAATTAGATCACATCTCCAAGCAAGTGACCATGATAGTATATAATCTAACAAAATAATTTTTTAAGGATACTATAACAATTATAGAAATGATACCCAAATTATATGTGCAATAATTAAATATTTTAATATTTAAAGAATATTATATAATTTGCATTTGATGTTAAAGGGCATATTATTACTGCTCCAACACTCGCTCAATTTTAAAGGCTTGCCAAATGAACCCTAGACTCTAATACAAAGATCATGTTCTAGTCGATCTTAAGGGAGTCAGAAAGACATTGTTCTAAAAAGAACAAAGAAGTAAATGTACCTATTATAGATGTATTAGTTGTTTGGGGATTCTGATGCTACACAATTAAGTGGTACCTGGAGAAATTAGGTCCAGTTACCCCAACTTTTTGACTAACTATTCCAATGTCAATTGTGCGATAAAATTATGTGCGAATTTCACTATCACAATAGTGGTTTTCGATTATGATGGTTTTCAAATTCACAATAGTACTTTTCATGACCAAAGTGGTTTCGAAATAGTAGTAGATCATTCTATATATGTGACATTTATTTCATCCAATTACCACCCAATTGAAAAGGTGAATATCTTATTGTTGAATTTAACTAGACTGATCCATAATTGTAAGTTAATCACACTTAGTTCAACCCTATTAGCAACTCACATATCTAAATTTGATATATAAGTGTAATTTATTACAAAACTGAAAGTCTTTTTTAGGAGGAAAGGTGAGGTAAGGTAGCGTAGATCAGAAATGAGCTAAAAGTTTGGTGATGAAAAAAAATCCCTCCAAATTGGAGGAACAAGGTAAAGAAATAGAATACTTATCTTGTAAAGGTTTTATATATTTATATATTTTGTATAATTACTCACTTGGCGTTCATTATCCAAACTCTTTCTTCTTCATAAAAGGGTATTATCTATACTATACTATTATATAACAAACTTTAGTCATGCTACATTAAAAATTTCATCCAATTCTCTCTCTTTTGTCATTATCCTCTATTTCTCTCCTTCTCACCATTTTTTCTATTTCTCTATTCTAACATCCTCAGATAAAATATATATTTTTTTCAAAAAAACCCTCCTCTGGCATGGTAATTTCAGTTTAAGACTTATGGAACGATTTTTTGGAATGATCTTGCTATGTTAAGCTTTAAAAGGGTTAAGTTAAGAATTTTTATATGAGACCTTATATTTCATTGGATGTTGGATCCCTAGCTTGTTTAATATCTCTAATTTAGAACATAAAAAAAAGTTTCAAGTTATTCTAAATTAGAATTTTTTGTTTGAATTTATATCCTTAAATTAATTAAATCATTTTATTCGTTAAATTGCAACTTGAGAGAAAAAAAACATACGAGAAAAAAAGGAACCATATAAATTTTTGATCTCTGTAGAGATAGCCATGCATATTCCTTTAATTTTTTTTATAAAAATTCTTTTAATTTAATTTAAAAAGGGAAAAATATGTCTAGGTCCTAAAAACAGAAACTTCATGTGCTGCAGCCCCTCTTAGTTTTCCCCATATGATTCAGCCTCTTGAAGTGTGACACTTTGTACTGCAGCTCTATTTTAGCAATTATTACATGCCAGCTAATTAGCTAAAATCCCCAAAATAACCTTATTCCATCTCTTCAATCCCTCAAACCCAGCTCTCTCATCTCTCTATGTTAGTTCTAGCTAGTTGAGCAAGTTAGAACTAACAATATTCAAAGCGATATAACGAGAGATAGAAAATGAGCCCAAGTGAAAGGAAGATACCGTGTGATAGACAATATAAAGGGCTACACACCGGCGAAGACGGTGGTGAAAACGGAGAACGGAGGTGGCCGGAAAACGCGCGCAAAGTCGGCACGACGCTGCTATTTTCTGCTCGCTGCTTTCGTCGAGCGATGTTTCGGACGTTACCGAGAGGGATGGAGACTGAGTTAGAGCGTGATATAAATTGGAGGTGATAGGCAACATGTAGAGCTAGTCAACAAAGAAGAAATTAACGGAAACGGAAATTGGAGGTGATCGGAAAGTGCGTGCGAAGTCGGCACAAAACTGCAGTTTTCTGCAGTGCAATTTCTCGCCGTTCGGGTTTGTTCTTCGCTGTTCGGAGCTTTTCGTCACTGTCCGGGCTTGCCGAAGGTGGGAGGAGCTTGTCGGGGTCGTTGGGGTGTCTCGGTGGGCTCCGCCGGAGGTGGGAGGAGCTTTTTCTCAAGTTAGTTCTAGGCTCTTGGGCTCTCAAGTTAGTTATAATTTGCCCCATGTTAGTTCTAACACGCCCCATGTTAGTTCTAGCACGCCCCATATTAGTTCTAGCTCTAATTCATCTTAGTTCTAGGCCCTTGGGCTCTCAAGTTAGTTCTAACTTGCCCTATGTTAGTTCTAATTTGCCTCATGTTAGTTCTAATTCGTCCCATGTTAGTTCTAGCACGCCCCATGTTAGTTCTAACTTTCCCCATGTTAGTTCTAGCCCGCCCCATGTTAGTTCTAGTCCGTCCCATGTTAGTTCTAGCTAGTTGGGCAAGTTAGAACTAACAATATTCGAAGCGATATAATGAGAGATAAAAAATAAGCCAAAGTGAAAGGAAGATACCGTGTGATAGACAATATAAAAGGCTACACACCGGCGAAGACGGTGGAAAAAACGGAGAACGGAGGTGGCCGAAAAAACGCGCGAAGTCGGCACGGCGCTGCTATTTTCTGCTCGCTGTTGCCGTCGAGTGATGTTTCGGACATTACCGAGAGAGATAGAGACTGAGTTAGAACGTGATACAAATTGGAGGTGATAGGCAACATGTAGGGCTAGTCAACAAAGAAGAAATCGGCGGAAACGGAGATTAGAGGTGATAGAAAAGTGCGTGCGAAGTCGGCACAAAACTGCAGTTTTCTGCAGTGCAATTTCTGGCCGTTCAGGTTTGTTCTTCGCTGTTCGGAGATTTTTTCCACTGTCCGGGCTTGCTGGAGGTGGGAGGAGGTTGTCAGGGTCGTCGGGGTGTCTCGGTGGGTTCCGTCGGAGGTGGGAGGAGCTTTTTCTCAAGTTAGTTCTAGGCTCTTGGGCTCTCAAGTTAGTTCTAATTTGCCCCATGTTAGTTCTAACACGCCCCATGTTAGTTCTAGCATGCCTCATGTTAGTTCTAGCTAGTTCTAGCTCTAATTCATCTTAGTTCTAGGCTCTTGGGCTCTCAAGTTAGTTCTAACTTGCCCTATGTTAGTTCTAATTTGCCTAATGTTAGTTCTAATTCGCCACATGTTAGTTCTAGCCCGCCCCATGTTAGTTCTAATTTGTCTCATGTTAGTTATATCTTTCCCCTTGTTAGTTCTAACCCGTCCCATGTTAGTTCTAGCCCGTTCCATGTTAGTTCTAGCTAGTTGGGCAAGTTAGAACTAACAATATTCGAAGCGATATAACGAGAGATAGAAAATGAGCCCAAGTGAAAGGAAGATACCGTGTGATAGACAATATAAAGGGCTACACACCGGCGAAGACGGTGGTAAAAACGGAGACCGGAGGTGGCCGAAAAAAGCGCGCGAAGTCGGCACAGCGCTGCTATTTTCTGCTCGCTGCTGCCGTCGAGCGATGTTTCGGACGTTACCGAGAGAGATAGAGACTGAGTTAGAACGTGATACAAATTATAGGTGATAGTCAACATGTAGGGCTAGTCAACAAAGAAGAAATCGGCAAAAACGGAGATTGGAGGTGATCGGTAAGTGCGTGCGAAGTCGGCACAAAACTACAGTTTTCTCCAATGCAATTTCTCGCCGTTCGGGTTTGTTCTTCGTTGTTCGTAGCTTTTCGCCGCTGTTCGGGCT
The DNA here is from genome assembly GCA_022839385.1 of Asparagus kiusianus. Taxonomy (NCBI): domain Eukaryota; kingdom Viridiplantae; phylum Streptophyta; class Magnoliopsida; order Asparagales; family Asparagaceae; genus Asparagus; species Asparagus kiusianus. The sequence goes on from BQKN01064812.1 coordinate 74,597, forward strand.
TGCCGGATGTGGGAGGAGGTTGTCGGGGTCGTCGGGGTGTCTCGGTGGGCTCCGCCGGAGGTGGGAGGAGCTTTTTCTCAAGTTAGTTCTAGGCTATTGGGCTCTCAAGTTAGTTCTAATTTGCCCCATGTTAGTTCTAACACGCCCCATGTTAGTTTTAGAACGCCCCATATTAGATGTAGCTAGTTTTAGCTCTAATTCATCTTAGTTCTATGTTCTTGGGCTCTCAAGTTAGTTCTAACTTGTCCTATGTTAGTTCTAATTTGCTCCATGTTAGTTTTAGTCCGCCCCATGTTAGTTCTAACTTGCCCCATGTTAGTTCTAATTTTCCCCATGTTAGTTCTAACACGTCCCATGTTAGTTCTAGTCCGTCCAATATTAGTTCTAGCTAGTTGGGAAAATTAGAACTAACAATATTCGAAACAATATAACGAGAGATAGAAAATGAGCCCAAGTGAAAGGAAGATACCGTGTGATAGGCAATATAAATGGCTACACACCGAAGAAGACGGTGGTGAAAACGGAGACCGGAGGTGGTCGGAAAACGCGTGCAAAGTCGGCACGGCGCTGCAGTTTTGTGCCGACTTCGTACGCACTTTCCGACCACCTCCAATCTCTGTTTCCACCGATTTCTTCTTTGGTGGCTAGCCCTACATGTTGCCTATCACCTCCAATTTGTATCACGTTCTAACTCAGTCTCTATCTCTCTCGGTAACGTTCGAAACATCGCTCGACGGCAGCAGCGAGCAGAAAATAGCAGCGCCTTGCCGACTTCGCGCGCGTTTTTCGGCCACCTCCGGTCTCAGTTTTCACCACCGTCATCATCGGTGTGTAGCCCTTTATATTGTTTATCATATGGTATCTTCCTTTCACTTGGGCTTATTTTCTACCTCTCGTTATATCGCTTCGAATATTGTTAGTTCTAACTTGCCCCCAACTAGCTAGAACTAACATAGGGAGATGAGAGAGCTGGGTTTGAGGGATTGAAGAGATGTGATAAGGTTATTTTGGGGATTTTAGCTTAGCTGGCATATAATAATTGTTAAAAAGGGGCTGCAGTACAAAGTGTCACACTTTAAGGGGCTGAATCACATGGGGGAAACTAAGAGGGGCTGCAACACATGAAGTTTCTGTTTTTGAGACCTGGACACATTTTTCCCTATTTTAAAATTTTGAATTTGGTTTTTTAAGGATATTACTATGTGTTACACTTATTTGTTTCCATTCCCTATTTATTATCTGTTTGACTGTTTCTAACCAAATAATAAGCGCAAAAGATATGTCTTCTCTTAAACCACCTCCCAGCTTATCCTACCTCACCATTCCTTCTCATACCCCCCAACAAACCAGGCCAACGGAATGCCTCAACTTTCCCATCTCATTATTGATTTATTTTATTTTATTTCAACGCTGGCCTTTGGTTTTTGACGCAACGGTCATTGACTTTATGGTTTCCGCGGCGGCAGACACGGTGACACCGACACGATGAACCCGCCGGGCGCCTGGCTGCTACTTTGACTGGGTGCTTGGTTTCTTCTCGGGCAACGAGCCTGACCTAAAGCAGCTACTTAATTAGATTCTTTACTTTGTGCATAGCCACGTGACAGACGAGCGATCAACACATAATATTTTGTTTGGCAATTTCTTTCATTATTGTTATCAGTAAATGTTGAAATGAATAATGAATAATAGTTTTCTAGCTTCAGCTAGTAATATGTCGAACCTTACCTTTAGGGCTATGGTATGTAATTAGCGTATTAATTTCTCCTCTTCAGTAATAGTACTGATTGATGAGTATAACTTCCCTAAAGTTGCCGAAGTAGTCAAAATCCGAGGTCTAGATGTTACGTCGTTTGATTGTTTAAAGTAGCATCTTGAGCTCTTTTTCCTTAGGAAAAATTGCTTCAAGGCCCCAAAACTAAATTGTTGATGTGTCCCAACCCCTTAAACTTTTTCTAATGTGCTTTTTCCCTAAAAATAAAAAATCCATGTGAATCAGCCCCATTTACAATTTCCAAGATAAAAAATTCCCAGACTACCCTCTTCTTCTTCTTCAGATCTTCTCTAGATCTACTCTTCTTCCTACAAACCCATCTCCTCTTCCACCCTCTCTCTAACCTCACTCGAAACCTCCAACACCGCCGCTCCCTCCGTCACCCCTGTATCTACCTCGCCAGGGGGTTCTGCAAGAACGGCAACAGGTGCAGGTTCCTCCACGACCTCAACGAGGACAAGCTCGACGCCGCCATGGCGTCGCCGCCACCGCCGCCGCCGCTAGATTTTCGTACCCCCTTGGGCAGCTTGCGGATGTCCCCGTTGTCGCCCATGAACCAGAGGTAGGTGAACGACGGCTGACCGAGTTCTTTTCTTAGGCTTTCGACGGTGGGTTCCGTGGATTTTGATGACTCGTTTTGATTTCAGGGCGGCTGCGACGACGGAGCTGATGCTCGCCGGAGATGAGAGCAGGTTCATGGGTCAATCGAGGATCGACCGGAGTGAGTTTGATGTTGTTTGTTGTCATGTAAGCTTCGGTTGAACTGGGAAGGAGTTTGATGTTGTTCTCTCTGCAGTTTGATTGTTATTGATATTGCAAATTGTATGGTGGGATTTTGGGAATGCATTGTGGTCATTGTTGGTTTGATAACACTTTTCCTGATGATAACACTTTCAGAGAAGAGGATGTCTCCAATTATTTTAGGTTACGGGAAATTTTTTTTGAACTTTTTGATGGTTTGACAATTGTTGTTTGGGGTTAAAACTGATTTGGGTTCGTATTATTTTCTATAGTATTTATGGGCCAGTTCAAGATGTGAGGATCCCCTAATCTCAACATGTTGGGGCTTGGATGTATATCAAAATCAAGAAAGAAGTAATAAACTCAAGGTGTGGTATATATAAATGTTGTACAAATTTGTGATGGTGATTTCTTGTGTCTGCTGTTGTTTGTTGTCATGTAAGCTCCAGTTGAACTGAGAAGGAGTTTGATGTTGTTCTCTGTGCAGTTAACTGTTGTGGTTAGCATGTTAACTCTTGTGTTTAACATGTTAACTCTTGTGGATAACATGTTAACTCTTGTGGATAACATGTTAACTCTTGTGGCTATATGTTAACTCTTGTGACAAACATGTTAACTAATGTGGATAACATGTTAACTCTTGTGACAAACATGAATTATAGTTAACAGACAGTTTATGAATAACAGTTAACAGATAATTCATTATAGTTAACAGTTTATAAATAGCAGTTAACAAATAATAATTAATAGTTAACAAATTATAAATAACAGTTAACATATAATTGATTATAGTTAACAGTTATATTTATCAATTTACCAATTAAGGTTAACATGCTAGGTATTATAGTTAACATGTTAAATGAGAACTATATTAACGTGTATATGGCCCGAAATAATAGTTAACGGATAATAGATTACAAATAACAATTAACGGATAATGGATTATAGTTAAAAGTTTACTGAATATAATTATCAATTTACCAATTAAAGTTAACTGAAATAACAGTTAACTTTAATTGGTAAATTGATCCATTATCCGTTAACATGTTATCCACAATATTTAACATGTTATCCACAAGAGTTAACATGTTAAACACAAGAGTTAACATGCTAAATATTGTGGTTAAAATATTAACTATATGAACTATTAATTATTATTGTTAACGGTTATTTATAATTTGTTAACTATTAATTATTATTTGTTAACTATTATTTATAAACTGTTAACTATAATGAATTAACTGTTAACTATTATTCATAAACTGTCTGTTAACTATATTCATGTTTGTCACAAGAGTTAACATGTTATCCACAATAGTTAACATGTTTGCCACAAGAGTTAGCATGTTATCAATAAGAGTTAACATGTTAGCCATAAGAGTTAACAAATTAGCCACAAGAGTTAACATATTATCCACAAGAGTTAACATATTAACTATAACAAGAGTTAACATATAACCACAAGAGTTAACATGTTATCCACAAGAGTTGACATATTATCCATAAAAGTTAACATGTTATCCACAAGAGTTAACATGTTATCAACAAGAGTTAACATGTTAGCCATAAGAGTTAACAAATTAGCCACAAGAGTTAACATGTTATCCACAAGAGTTAACATATTAACTATAACAAGAGTTAATATATAGCCACAAGAGTTAACATGCTATCCACAAGAGTTGACATGTTATCCATAAAAGTTAACATGTTATCCACAAGAGTTAACATATAGCCACAAGAGTTAACATGTTATCCATAAAAGTTAACATGTTATCCACAAGAGTTAACATATAGCCACAAGAGTTAACATGTTATCCATAAAAGTTAACATGTTATCCACAAGAGTTAACATGTTAAACACAAGAGTTAACATGCTAACCACAACAGTTAACTGCACAGAGAACAACATAAAACTCTTTCTCAGTTCAACTGGAGCTTACATGACAACAAACAATAGCAGACACGGGAAATCACCATTACAAATTTGTACAACATTTATATATACCACACCCTGAGTTTATTACTTCTTTCTTGATTTTGATATACATCCAATCCCCAACATGTTGAGATTAGGGGATCCTCACATCTTGAACTGGCCCATAAATACTATAGAAAATAACAAGAACCCAAATCAGTTTTAACCCCAAACAATAATTGTCAAACCATCAAAAAGTTCAAAAAAAAAATTTCCCGTAACCTAAAATAATTAGAGACATCCTCTTCTCTGAAAGTGTTATCAGCAGGAAAAGTGTTATCAAACCAACAATGACCATAATGCATTCCCAAAATCCCACCATACAATTTGCAATATCAATAACAATCAAACTGCACAGAGAACAACATCAAACTCCTTCCCAGTTCAACTGAAGCTTACATGACAATAACAACATCAAACTCCGGTCGATCCTCGATTGGCCCATGAACCTGCTCTCATCTCCGGCGAGCATCAGTTCTGCCGTCACAGCCACCCTGAAATCAAAATGAGTCATCAAAATCCACGAAACCCACTGTCGAAAGCCTAAGAAAAGAACTCGGGCAGCCGCCGTTCACCTACCTCTGGTTCATGGGCGACAACGGGGACATCGGCAAGCTGCCCGAGGGGGTACGAAAACGTAGCGGTGGTGGCGGCGGTGAGGCCATGGCGGCGTCGAGCTTGTCCTCGTTGAGGTCGTGGAGGAACCTGTACCTATTGTCGTTCTTGCAAAACCCCCTGGCGAGGTAGAGACAGGGGTGACGGAGGTAGCGGTGGTGTTGGAGGTTTCGAGTGAGGTTAGAGAGAGGGTGGAAGAGGAGATGGGTTTGTAGGAAGAGGAGTAGATCTAGAGAAGATCTGGAGAAGAAGAAGAGGGTAGTCTGGGAATTTTTTATCTTAGAAATTGTAAATGGGGCTGATTCACATGGATTTTTTATTTTTGGGGAAAAAGCACATTAGAAAAAGTTCAAGGGGCTGGGACACATCAACAATTTAGTTTTAGGGCCTTGAAGCAATTTTTCCTTTTCCTTAAGTTATCTTTTAGGGGTTGGTGGAGGGGGGGGGGGGTGGGGTATCTTAATGAGCGTGAAATATATTGGGGAATACCAGCGAAAAACACAATATAGAGAAAAGTACACCAACATTTACGAGGTTCGACAAACTTGACTACGTTCCCGGGAGCCACACAATTAATCTTCCAACATGGATCTGATGAGGTGGTATTGAAGCCCAATGTGCTTCATTCTAGAATAAATGCGGAATTCTTAGCCAAGTGTATCGCACTCTGCCTATCACTATGCAAAACATTCTTCTCCTGTTTGAATCCCAACTCTGTTAATAAACACTGAAGCTATATCATCTCTTTACTGGCTTCAGTCACTGCTACATACTCAGCTTCTGTAGTGAAAAGAGTGACAATCTTCTGTATCTGTGACATCCAACTAACAACTGTAGTTCCGACAGTGAATACATAGCCGGTGGTGCTTCTTCTGTGATCGACTTTACCTTCAAAGTCTGCAGTGAAGTATAAAGGCCTATCATGCTTTAAATTCTTGACTTACATATCTTCTTTGGTGAAAGCAATGCAAGGAAATTTTGTAGCTGTTAGATTGCAATGCTGAACCGATGACTCTGGCTCTTCAGGGGTTGGCTTAATCTGAGTGAGAAATACTTCAGAATCAGCCAATACCCTTGCACTTCCACTTCTCCCTTACCAAAGTGCAAACCCTTCTATATGGTGCCTTGTAAATACCTCAGAATCCACTTGACCGTTTACCAATGAGCTTTTACTGGATTCGACATAAACCGACTGACCACTCCCATTGCATGAACAAAATCTGGTCTCGTACAGACCATTACATACATCAAGCTTCTAATGACTGAGGCGTAAGGAACCTTAGCCATACTCTCTTTCTCTTCATCTGAATAAGGAGATTGATCCTTTGATAGGCGAAAATGACTGGCCAAGGATGTGCTGACTGGCTTGTGTAGGCGTCTAAAAATGCCTATAGGTGTTCGAAAATAGCTCGAAACAAAGAGAAGACAATGGATGTCATCATTTGATTCTTTAAGGATTTCTTCGTTCTAGAGGTTTCCAACTGATTTGATATAATCTATAAACATGGTTAGGCTGTTATTAACTGAAGATATGGCCAAATTATTCATTCTTATCTAAATACCTTGTATCTGAAGCCCTATAAATATATGACTAGGGCCTTCTTTCAAGGGAGGGAGGGGGGGTTATCAAAGAGGGCGATGTGTTGTCAAATTGAAGAGCCAAGGACCACGAATTTCAGAGGAGGCTAGCAGATCTTAGCGATTTCCTATATATAAAGAGCAGATTTCGAGAGATCTTAGGCCCATTCCCCCATTCTTTGAGATCAGGCTTGAACTTGATCTCGAGAAGAGTCGTAATCTCGCTTGTTCGAGATTATCACTTCTATTCTTGTTTCCTTTGTGAAGTAACGAACATTTAGCCTTCTATCAACCAGATTCGATCCGTAGGCGGTCTACAGATAAACCCCGATACATGCAAAGATCGCACATAAATAGAGACTAATAAATAGGATATGTATGTTGTTTGACGAAGTTATAATTTTCTTTATTTTATTATGTAAGAAGATCTTGTAAAAAGATCAACTTTTACTTTTATTTGAATTTATTGTAACAACCGATGTTGTAATAGATTCAATAGAAATAAAAACATCAACTTTTGATACAAACAAACTGACAACCACAGTGAAAGATAACAACTTCTCTGCAGAGGCTGTCATGTCTTAACCTCGGATCCGGATCCCGGTTGACAAAGAAGTCGAGTACGAGTTTGACCAACAGAAATTCAAGGAGTATCTGTCATCCTCCTCCTCTAGATCCTCCTCCCCTTATAAGTGTAGGAAGATGAACGTCTCGATTGTTGTTACAACTGCATCTCGCAACACCCCTCTGGCGTCCAATAAAGTCGGATCTGTAGATCTAAACTCCTCCTCAATCAAGGAGTTGAGTACTGAAGGCGCGCCAATCTTTATCGAAGAGAGCACACCAAATGCAATGCCAACGCCTCGCGCTCCAGCACGCCAAGGCTTTGGGGCCGATAGACGGGATCCGTTACGAGGCGAATCTGAAATTCAAGGAGCGTTGATCACCTCAATAGCGAACAACGACCCCTCCTCGCAACCAGCAACGAATGAATGGATCCAAGTCTAAAGGACACGTTCAACCATGGATTCTTGTGCAGAAGGACCGAGAGTTACAAAAGAAAGAAGTGGCCAAGGAACCATCAAAACCCTGTAAAATTTGGATTCCAAAGTTCGAAGCTGCGCGAAAATTAAGTCAGCAGACAAGAGGAATTTCTTATAGCCGAGACAGCTTGAGCTGTCTTACACCTGGCCGAGGCAGCCAAAGCTATCTCGCACTTTGCTGAGATAGCCAAAGCTATCTCGCACCTTGCCGAGACACCAATGGCTGTCTCGCCCAAAGAGCCAGCTTCACGACTACTTCCATGTCTCTAACAGCCCACGTTCCTATTCTGATGGATCCCGTATCTCTGGTCAAGCCTCTTGATAGTATAGATCCCTCTCGGTGCAAGAAAGCAATTACGAATCGCATTGGTCCTTTGCATGAGGATCGAGGCAAAGCTCCCGTTAAAGAACGTTTGGGTCTAGTGAATGAATCTCGGGCAACTCATCAAGCTGGGGGGTCGTACACGCCCTCACAATAAGACATGGTCTTCCTATGATGGGAAAACTCCTATGATGGGCCGCCTCAGATGGCGAGTCAAAATCCAAGAGCCCGTTATGGCCCTGCGTTCACGAAGGTGTGGATCTAAATGTGTGACTCTTGAGAACGCCAACATGGCGATGCATCCTCAGAGGGAAACGTGTTCGTCTGACGATGATAACGTTATACCTATGAAGTTGTACCAGCACACGATAGGTTGCTCCGATAATCATGCCTATGTGTTGTATGATTGGGCTGGGGGTACGAATAAATCTCGAAATAGAAGTACCCGGGAAGCGGACTCTTATTGTCCGTTTACCAAACTTACCAGGGTAGTATTATCAGCGTGTAGCTACCCCAAGACTGTTCTACAGAGGGTCTCAGTATTTCATAGGCTTTCCTCTGAAGCATTGAAAGCCAAGCCAAGGCGGTTCCGTAAGAAACAATCAGTCGTTCAAGATGATGAACTTCCAGAAGTCACAATTAACTTGGCTAATAAGGCAAAGTCGACTCAACCTTCTAGTTATGACCCCCTCATATCGCATCGTCTAACTCGACTACACGCAGGGACTACTAGACGTATGGACTATCAGAGGATGAATAGAGGATTATCCTCGGATGATGAAGCATCATATGCTAATTCTACAGTCGTTTCTGACAATATAGAATCCAACCTAGGACAATCCCGCGAGGTATTTATGATCAACACCGATCAAATGGTCAAAATTCTCGAGGATGCTCTTGCCAAGCAAAAAGAATCATTCAAAATTAAAATGGAAATGACTATGTAGTAGATGAGGGAAAATGCATGACCAATAGATTCGAGCTTTGTCTAATTAGATTGGTGAATCTAGTCGTCATAACAATGCCTATCGAGCAGGTGGCGATTCAGACATGGACGAATACCTCGATGTAGATAACTCTCTTATTGACCAAAATGCTGGGGGTGACCCCACTAAAGATAATGGCGCTGGGGATGGTCCCACCTATGATGACAATATCAGGGGTGGCCGTGATGTTCCTCCTCGAAATCGACCAAGGAAGGATACGAGTGAGGATGAGAAGGTGAAGGACTTCGAGGGCAAAATCAATGCCTTGATGTCCATTCAGAAGGTGAAGAATACCCGCATTGCATGTCCCTATCCAAGAAATGAGAGTCGATCCTGTATCTGGTGAAGTTTAACCTGATCAACTTCACGTCATTCGATGGGAAGGGTTTTCCCACTCAACACTTGATTTATTTCAAGTCTCACTTAGGAGTGATATCTGGAAACGAGCCTTTGATGGTCCGGTTATTCGTTGGCACCCTTCGTGAGCCTGCTTTCGATTGGTACTGCCGTCTTAAGTCTGGAAGCATCAACAGCTGGGACGATATGGAAAGCTCATTCCTCGGTAATTTCTTTGATGAGGACACCAAGGTATCAATCAGGATGCTCTTTAAGGAGAAACAGGAAGACAAAGAGACGGTCAACAATTTCGTCAAGTGCTTCTGAAATTAGGCGATGAATTACCGAGATCCGATCACCGAGGACTTAATCCTCCAGACCTATCGTAACAACATGTCCATTGATATCTTAAAAGTTATGGGAGTAACACTATCCAAGACTTGAAAAGAGTTGAAGGTACGCGGAGAGCAGGCCGAACGCTTCCTCAGAAGGAAGAAAGTCGAGAGAAGCCAACTGACGACTAACCCTCCGAACTCGAGTGATCAAACCTTCATATAGTTAGGGTCGTCTCAAACCTCCTACTTGGTCAAACATTCCTACAGTTAGGGCCAAAACTGGGGTTCCCTCCCGATAAACGAGAAATCCATCTTCATATTGGGTGAACAAACCTTTCGACAGTTGGAGTTATCCAAATATTTTTTGATTCTCGAAGTGGAGATCTCACTTTAAGTTTCTTTTGCGATTGGAGATAGAATATAAAATTCTCCCTTTCTAGTATCGAGTTCGTCTTTGAAAGTACCCTAATGCCGCTAGGAAAGAACCCTAGAGGGGGGTGAATAGGGTTTATGCTAATCTAATCCGATTTATGCCAATTTAAAACTTATTAACAAATATATCCTAGCAAAAGACTTATGAATAATATATGAGCAAGGATATACAAGTTAACACAAGGGTGAACAAACAAAGTAAGATAGTGGGAATATAAACAATGAGTAATTGACAAAGGCAATATAAATATAAAAATAAGTGCGCCAATGCAAACACAAACAAAACGATATGTTCACGAGGTTCGGTCCGCCTGACCTACGTCCCCGCTCCTCACCTCGAGGAGATCTCCACTATCACACCCGGTTTGGAAGCCAGAACTTCTCTACACACTCGGTTTTCTAGCTAACCGAAAACTCTACAATCCACACAATGTAACTACACTAACTACTACCTCAAGTGTTGGTCTCTAGCCCGTGTCTCCCTCAAGTGCTCGGAATTATCACCTCTCTCTAGGCTACCGACGCCACTACTCTTGGGACAACCCCGTCTCTCACCACACACTCCTTTTGGTGTACTAGTGTAATACAAGTGATCTCACAATGAAAGCTCACAACAAAAGATTTGTTCTCTAATACAAGGCGAGAACTCAATTAAGCACACTCTCAATGTCACAAACCCACAACCCCAAATTATACTATGAATGTAAATACAATAAGCTCAATAGGTTGTGTGTGAACAAAGAGTATCAATAAAACAATTAAACTAAACTCAATGTAAATCTAGCTTATGGAAATTTATAATCAAAATAATAAATTGCTAGATGAGTTTAGAAACACTTCTCTAAAGATGACAAGAGAGAAGGAGAAGAATGAATGCTCAAACACCAAGGATGATCTCCACTTGCTCTTGTGAAATTTGCTCCACAAACCAAACTCTTAAACACACTTAGAAACCCTTAAACAAACTTGTAAAAACTCTTTAAAACTTTTCTCTTATTAGGTGGGAGAGGTAAATGCAATGGGGTATTTATAACAACCCAAGACATCAGCCAAAACCCCAAGGAAATGACCAAAAACCCACACAAAAACAAATCTGGAAAATAGCCGTTACTGTTCAACGGTCAGATTTATAAGTCGACTTGCATTCGACTTGGTATAAGTCAACTTGCATTCGACTTAACATAAGTCGACTTGAAAGTTCACATAAGTCGACTTTCCAGATGAAAATAACACACAAAAATCTGCCTATAAGTCGACTTGCATTCGACTTATCATAAGTCGACTTGTGTTCATGAATAAGTCGACTCAGCAGAGGAGAAAATGCACATTCCAAAGCATTTCATAAGTCGACTTGTCAACTCTGATAAGTCGACTTATAAACGTGCACAGGCACTGTACATGCTGAAAATCTGATTTTAAAAGTGCCTTTAAAAATAACAAATAAATTCCAAAAATTATAAAACTTTGGGAAATGTTTATAAACATGATAATAAACATGTTACAAAAAGAATTTTTATAATCGCATTCCCCAATAGTAAAAACTCATCATTTTTCAAATATGTCCAAAAACATGAAAATGTAAACATGTGAATTTTGACATTTTGGCTAAACCATGTTTTGAAGCTTTGCACAAAGATTATATAGACTTAATAAAGGATATATATAATTGTTGTTAAGTCCGTAAACCAAGAAAACAATATTTTCACATAATTGCATATTCTATGCAATAAATATGAAACACAATAATAAATATGAAATATGCAATCTCATATTTATAAACATGAAAACTCAAAACAATGTATGTATATATATATATAGCTATATATATACATGGAAACTAAACATATATGTATATGTATGAAACCAAAACTTGTGTTGTATATATATATAACTATATATATGTTAGGAAACCAATATAATGTGTGTGTGTATATGATTGAGCTTAAAGTACTAACACACATAATATAAAACCTAAACTATTTACCCAAGCAATCTTGATCTTCAATAAGCTTGACTTGGTACACATGCGGATGAAGCGGGATCTTGGATCTTTAACTTGAATAGCATTGCTTCACTCCACAATTCCGCCAACCTCCATTTGATATGATCGTTATGGCGCAATCCATCCATCCTCCAACACATTGTTTATCTAGAATACCTAATAAGAAACATAAACACTAGACAAACAATATTAGGAATTGTTTGTAATCATCAAAACAAGATTAGAAGAAGTAGGCTCATAACATGAGACCTAACAGTCTTTGCCCCAAAAGAAGACCTCATTTTTTCAACTCCCAAAATCCGTGCTTCACACACACGGAAAATTTTATCTTGAAACCTAAGTAGGTAAAAGTCAACGTCTAACACGTGTTGTCGGTTTAGTCTTTCATCGAGTAAAAAAGACACCAGAATCCAAGTCTGGGGAATTTTATCCCGAAGCCCAAGTAGGGATAAGTCAGTGCTTAACACGCATTGTCGGTTAGTTCTTGGCCGTAAAAAGAACAAAAGCTCACATATTCGACATTGTGTCATATTGTTATTCATAACACCAAAATCCATGCTTTACACGCACGAAGAATTTTATCCCAAAGCCTAAGTAGGGATAAGTCAACGTCTAACACACGTTGCCGGTTTAATCTTTCATCGAGTGAAAAAGACGCCAGAATCCAAGTCTGGGGAATTTTATCCCGAAACCTAAGTAGGGATAATTTAGCGCTTAACACAAGTTGCCGATTAGTTTTTGACCGTAAAATAAACAAAAGCCTACATATTCGACATTGTGATAGGTTGTTATTCATAATGCTAAAATCTGTGTTTTACACGTACGGGGAATTTTATCCCAAATCCTAAGTAGGGATAAGTCAGTGCCTAACACGCATTGTCGGTTTAGTCTTTTGCTGAGTAAAAAAACACCAGAATCCAAGTCTGGGGAATTTTATCCAGAAACCTAAGTAGGGATAAGTCAGCGCTTAACATGCGTTGCCGGTTAGTTCTTAACCATAAAAAGAACAAAAGCCCACATATTCGACATTATGACAGGTTGTTATTCATAATGCCAAAATTCGTGCTTTACATGCACGGGGAATTTTATCTCGAATCATAAGTAGGGATAAATCAGTACCTAACATGCGTTGCCGGTTTAGTCTTTCGCTGTGTGAAAAAGACACCAAAATTTATCCTGTGGGAGTTTATCTCGATTCCTAAATAGAGATAAGTTTACATCTGACACATGCTGTCAGGTAGCCTATTTCCGTAACAATGTTGAAGTCTACGTATTCGATATCGTAGCACTGATAGAGTTTACTCTCTTAGCATAACGTTACATGTGAAAAGTGGTTTAAACAAGTCATATGCTAGCCTGATTCAAACGGTAATCGGTAAAGGCACATCAAACCCGTTGAAGGCTGGGGGTTTGCTAAAAATCCTAAATTCTACGCCTCACACACGTCACCGTCTTTTCACGTGAGAAAGAAAAAGTTTACGTATTCAATATCGTTGCACTAAGAGAGTTAACTCTCTTAGCATAACATTACATGTGAAACAGACTTGAACAATCTGCATGTTAGCCCAACTCAAACGGTAGTCGGTAAAGGCTCATCACATCCGTTGATTGCTGAGGGTTTGCCAAAATCGGTTAACGTGAGAAGGCGAGTCAGCGAAGTATGGCACGCGGGTCACCCCAGACTAACCAGCGCCTAGAAATGCCCCGGTGCCCGAAAACGTGTATTTTGATGATTCTTTCGGGATTTCTTCATTCCAGAGGTTCTCAACTGATTTGATATCATCCACAAACATGGTTAGGCTATTATTGATAGAAAATATGGCCAAATTATTCATTCTTATCTAAATACCCTGCATCCGAAGCCCTATAAATATACGACTTGGGCCTTCTTTGAGGGGGCAAATTTTTATCAAAAAGGCGAGGTGCTATCAAATTGTAGAGCCAATGGCCATGAATTTCAGAGGAAGCTAGCAGATCTTGGCGATTTCCTGTGCATAAAGAGTGGATTTCAAGAGATCTGAAGCCCATCCCCCATTCCTTGAGATCAGGCTTGGACTTGATCTCGAGAAGAGTCGTAATATTGCTTGGTCGAGATTATTACTTCTATTCTTATTTCTTTTATGAAACAAGGAACATTTAGCCTTCTATCAACCGGATCCGATCTGTAGGTGGTCCACGGATAAACCCCAGCACAGGCAAAGATCTCACGCACACAGAGGCTAATAAATAAGATATGTGTGTTGTTTGACAAAGTTGTAATTTTTTTATTTTATTGTGTAAGAAGATATTGTAAAAAGATCAACTTTTACTTTTATTTGAATTTGTTGTAACAATCGAAGTTGTAATAGATTTAATAACAATAAAAATATCAACTTTTGACGCAAACAACTTGGTATTGCCTATATTGAATCTCTGTAAAACACGATTGATGTACTCTATTTGAGACAACCACAAGAACCATTTCTTCTTGTCTCTCGTGATATGCATTCCAAGGATCTTCTATGCTGGACCTAAGTCTTTCATGTCAAACTCTTTTGATAGTTGCTGCTTCAAACTCCTTATGTCCTCATATCTATACCTACAACCAACATATCATCAACGTACATCAGTAAGATGATATAACTGGACTGATATCTTTTGAAGTAGTAATAGTGATCGGCGTTGTACTTCTGGAAACATTCCTTGTGCATGAAGTCGTCAAATTTTTTGTACTACTATCTTGGGGCTTGTTTCAGGCCATACAAGCTCTTCTTGAGTCTTCACACCAGGTTCTTCTTCTTTTCTTTTGAGAATTCTTCTGGCTGATGCATGTATATCTTCTCTTCTAGATCTCCGTAAGGAAACACCGTCTTCATGTCCAACTGCTTGAGATAAAAATCTTTAATAGCTACAATACTCATCACTGTCCTGATAGTATTTTGCTTCACTACGGGAGCAAAAATATAGATATAGTCAATTCCTTTCTTCTGTTGGAATCCTTTTGACAACTAGCCGGGCCTTATATCTTTTGTAGCTATCCTGCTCCTCTTTCATCCGGTACATCCATTTGTTGTGGAGTGTCTTCTTACCTGTGGGTAACTCAGCTAGTTCCCACATCTGGTTTCAGATGAGAGACTTTATCTCATCTTTCATGGTAAGCTCTCACTTGCTCGTATCTTCACTCTGACAAGCTTCATCATAGCTTTCAGGCTCCACTCTATCTATCAGCAACATATAGTTCATATATCTCCTGTTGGACACACGAGGCTGAGAAGACCTTCTCAATATTGGAGCTAGTGCGTCGGGCTCCTGTGCACCGTTCTGTCTAACAAGCTCTTCTGGCTGAGGACATTCTGCATTAGGTTCTTCCGAGAGGTTACTCGAGACACCATCTGCATCTACAAATATTGACTCACTCTCTGAGTCATTTTTCTTGTGCATGTCCTTATACATCATATTCCCGTTGAATACCACATCTCTGCTGCGGATCACTTTCTTATTTTCGTTGTCTCAAATACGGTAGCTGAACTCATCTTCACTATAGCCAATGAAAGAACATTTCTTTGACTTGGGATCAAGCTTATTCCTACCTTGATTACTAATATGCACTTAAGCTACACAACCAAAAACTTTGAGATGTGAGAGTTTTACCTCCTTTCCACACCATACCTCCTCTGGTATTCTATGCTCCAATGGAACCGATGGACCTTGCTGATTAAATAAGCTGTTGTGTTGATCGCTTCTACCCAGAATTGATACGATAGACCTGACTATATACGGATACTTTTGGCTCTCTTTGTTAATGTTCTGTTCATCCGCTCAACTACACCGTTTTGCTGAGGCGTGCTCGGCACGATTCTCTCCATTCTGATCTCGTGCTTATAGCAGAACTTCTTGAATCCGGTGTCTTCATACTCACTGTCATTGTCGGTCCTGAGCTTCTTTATTCTCAGGCCGGTCTCATTCTCGATCATGGTTTTCCATCTTCTGAAAGCCTCAAATTCTTCTGACTTATGCTTCAAAAAGTAGACCTACACTTTCCGAGAGTGATCATCGATAAAAATCACGAAGTATTGTTTCTCACCAATGGACGCGATGGTGGTTGGTCGCCAAACATCTGAGTGAATGATCTCTAGCTTCTCTTTCCTGGGGATTCTTCCACTTGTCTGAAAGCTGACTCTCTTCTACTTTCCAAGTATGGATTCTTCATATATGTCCATCTCCACGGACTACAGTCCTAGGAGTTTTCCCTTTGTGTGTATGATTTTCATCCTCTTCTCACTCATATGATTGAGTCTCTGGTACCACAGCTTTGAAGTCTTATTGCCCGCTGCAACTGAGATCATACAACATGCACCTGCTGTCATATACATGGTACTAGTCTTTTTGCCTATGGAAATCATCATTGCGCCCTTTGAGATCTTCCAATCATCATCATGAAAGGTCGTAGTGTATCATTCTCCAGCCCACTAGCCTACTCGCCAGCCCACTGGCCTACAGATATTAAGTTCTTTCTCAAATCGGGAATATGCCTGACCCTTCAGCTCTCATACTAACCGGTTCAACTTAATTTTCACTACACCTTTGCCCACAATAGCACACGGTTGATCATCACCAATGTATACATATCCAAGATTTCCGGAAACATACTTCTTAAAGAATTCTTTCTGAGAAATAGCATGGAACGACGCTCCTGAATCTAATACTCAATATTCCTCATTGCTCTTCAAAGAGCATATCAATTCGTCATCTCCTCCAGAGGTGGAAGTGGCATTCACCTCTGCCTTCGTCTTATTCTCCTTCTGTGCACTCTTGCACTAATTTTTGTAATGCCCGGTCTTTTCATAATTCCAACACTCGATAGCCTTCGAGCTGTTGCTTGGATTCCTTGACTTGGACCTCCTGTCATTTGATCTACCTTTGTAGTTTGATTTGCCTCATCCGTTCCCTCTAGTTGAATTTCTACCTCTTGACTTTGTATGTAATACTGAAGAGGTTGTAGCTTCACCTGACTCTCTCAGCTAGATCTCCTCACTGAGAACCAGATCACGAACGTCATCGAACTTTAACTTGTTGCTTCTCAATGAGCTACTCACAGACGTGACGGTAGTGTTCCAGCTTTCTGGTAGGGAAGACAAAAGGATCAACACTCGAACTTCCTTATTAAACTCAATTTCAACTGAACTCAATTGGGTTGTGACCGTATTGAGTTCATTGAGATGTTGTGCTACTAACGCGCCTTCCGCTGTTCTCAGATTGAATAACCACCTCATCAAATAAACTTTGTTCGCACCTGATAACTTCTCATACATATTTGAGAGTGCTACCATAAGACCCGTTGTGATCTTCTTCTTTATAATACTGAACGTAACATTACGAGTTAATGTCAATCTGGTAACTCCGAGGGCTTGTCTGTCTAGAAGGTTCCACTCATCCTCCTTCATAGACTCCGGCTTCTTCCCTGAAAGGGGTTGATATAGATTTTTCTAATACAGATAATCATCTATCTTTATTTTCCAGAATCCGAAATTTGTTTCATCAAACTTCTCTAGTCTCACCTTTCCTTCATCTATAACCATCCCTCCCACTTGAATCTAACTTCCTCTAAATCGTTTCAGACTCTGATACCAGCTGTTAGGGAATACATGGGCTACGCTAAACCCCTTTAACAGTGAAAGTCACAGTATAGAAAAAAGTACACCCAGATTTACGAGGTTCGACAAACTTGTCTACGATCTCGGGAGCCACACAATTAATTTCTTATTAATCAACAAGAAATTATAATACAAGAGCAACTTTCAAACTTGAGATCCCTTAACAAATAAAAGTGTGTTACTGTAGCTATATTAATAACCCTCTTCATTAAATCCCCTTTCAATTCTCTC
The DNA here is from genome assembly GCA_022839385.1 of Asparagus kiusianus. Taxonomy (NCBI): domain Eukaryota; kingdom Viridiplantae; phylum Streptophyta; class Magnoliopsida; order Asparagales; family Asparagaceae; genus Asparagus; species Asparagus kiusianus. Next base: position 92,600 of record BQKN01064812.1, read on the forward strand.
TTTAATTTCTTTTAAAATCTCCCCTCAAATTCACTGTTGAGAGAGCTGCAGAAGGAGAGAGAGAGAGAGAGAGAGAGAGAGAGAGAGAGAGAGAGAGAGAGAGAGAGAGAGAGAGAGAGAGAGAGA
>BQKN01064812.1:126756-140288 GCA_022839385.1 Asparagus kiusianus
TGTGTGTGTGTGTGTGTGTGTGTGTGTGTGTGTGTGTGCGCGCGCGCGCGTGTGTGTGTGTGTGTGTGAATGTGTGAATCGATGAATGATGAATGTGAATATTATTGGATGTGAATTAATGAATGTGCGAATATTGTTGGATGTGAATTGATAAATGTGCGAATATTGTTGGATGTGAATCAATGAATGTGAATCAATAAATGTGATTATTGTTGAATATATTATGAATATTGGTAGGAGCAAGTATACATTCCCAATTAGGGGGGCTAAAATAGCCAAAAAAATTTGGATTACATACATTGGTGACGGCAAGAGCCGTCGCCAATGAACATTGGTGGCAGACGTATTCCCGTCGCCAATGTTCTTTTGCGACGGCTCTTGCCCCGTCACCAATGTTCATTGGCGATGGACATAGTCCGTCACCAATGTTTTCCATTGCCAATGAACATTGGCGACGGATGACCCTATCTCCAATGTTCATTGGTGACAGGATTATTGGCGACAGAATGTTCCCTGTCGCGAAAGTGTATTGGTGACGGATTTTATTGAATTGACGACGAATTTCCCCATCATTAATGCTCTGTTTTCTACTAGTATTATTTATTTAAAGCATAGTGATATTTGGAAAATGGTGGCTAAACCTGGGGACTCATGGATGTGGAAGCCAATGTTTAGAACAAGAGATAAAGCAAGTACCTCGTGTGGTGGCTTGAACAACCTGAATGTGCTCATTAACTCCTGTCATAAAAATGAAAAGCCTCAGGATATCTACTCTGTATAATGCTCTATTACACTCAACTAGTAATGTGCCATGGTCCAAGGTGGTTTGGGGGGAGTTTCAATATCCCTAAACATGCCTTCGTGAGCTGGTTAGCCTTTCGAGACAGACTCCTGACCAAAGACATACTTCTAAGGAGAGGTATCATCAACCCTAACCAATGTAGTCTGTGTGATAATACAAACTATGAATCTAGGAATCACTTATTCTTTGAGTGTTCATTTTCTTGTGAATTATGGAGCAGCATAATGGATTGCCTGGGGTTTAATTGGAGATCATGCTACTAGAATCAGATATTGAATTGGTTTACTATCAGGTTGAGGGGGAAGGGAATCAAGCAGGATCTAAAAAAATGACGCTGACAACAACCATCTACAGCATTTAGAGGGAACGCAATGCCAGAATTTTCAACAAAAATGCAAGAGCACAACGCAGTTGGTTAGAGAAATCAAGATTGATATATGGATTACAATCCTCAATAATCCCTTAGCAAAAAATACAGGGTGTAATTATCCATGTGCTTAGAGGTTTAGATTAAATGATGTGTAGTTTGAAAATCATTTTGTAACCTCAGTTCCCAACTGAGCATTTTGATGTACTATAACTTTCAATTTGGTGATGAATAAAATTCTTTCATTGACAAAAAAAAACTAACATGTTTAAGTTCAATTTTGGCCAACTACTCAATATTGGGCTATGATTGGTTAACTCAAGATTCATTTGAATATCATGGTGTTTTTATTGTTGCGTTTTTATAAAAAAAAAACATCATGGTGTTGTGTTTTTCTCTTAAAATATTTTTAAAACACCATGTTAAGTATTTTTGCTCAATACTAGTTTGACCCATTATAACATTAGTATTAAAAATATTAGTAATATATTATATATTAATTATAATAAAATATATTACAAACAAAATATTATAATATTTAGTTCACATTATTATATTAATATAAGTATTAAATATAATGCAATATAATATTGTATAATACATTATAATATTATATTGTACTTTAATGAGTTATATTATATAATATTATCATTATATTATAATTATTTTATATTATTTTCAAATAATTATATATTTAATTATTTTGGTATATCAATTTTTTATTGTTGTTTATTATATTAATATTTTTATAATAATGTTATTTTATTATTAATATAATATTATACTATTATTCATATAATATAATAATATTATTAATGTTAATATTATGTTATTACTAGTATGCTATTAATAAATTAATATATTATAAATATTTTAATATAATGTAATATATTATAGTTTTTACTATGATAGAGTTTATTATTAGTACTTTAATAATATATTAGTATTTATGATATAAATAAATATTATTATATTATGAATATATTATTTTTACATTAACATTTGTTAGCAATAAATTATTTTAATATTATTAATTATTTTATTTTATAATAAATTATTTTATTTTATAATAATTTATATTATTTACTATATATTATATTAATATTTTATATATTATATTACATTTACTATACATTATATTATTATAATTTTATTATTATATTTTCATTTTATTATTAAATATGTTTCTATTATATAATATTTTATAATTATTAATTTATTAAAATCTATTTATTAAAAATTTAATAATATTATAGCGGTTATACAATTGTATATTATATTATTATATCATTATTATACTATTATTTATTATTAATAACTTTATTATTATTTTTTGTTAGTTTATTTATGTTTTATTATTATTTATTAATATATAATACATTATTAACATATTAAACAATGATATTTAATATGTTATTATTTTATTATATAAGATATTTTAATTATTATTTTTTATATTATTTAATAAATATTACTAATATGTTAAATTAACTATAATATAGTATAATATAATAAGTATGTTGATAATAACTCTATATTAATTACATTTAATATATTATGTTAGATATTATATTAACACATTCTCAAACTCAAAACCAAAACACCAAACTTAAAACACCTAAAAGGTATTTTGAAATAAGTGTTGTATTTGTTTGTTTGAGGATGATTTAGCTCAAAAAATATCATGGTTTCTAAACGCATGATGTTTTATTTTTGGCAAAAACACCATAGAACAAGCAAAACACAATGGTATCCAAACGGAGCCTCAGTTTTGAGGTAAACAATCTCTTTTGCCACTCAAGAGAGGAGTGGATTAAAAAAAAACATGTTTAAGCCCTTTTTTGGCTTAGAAAAAACTGAGCCAAAATTGATTTGATTTTTGCCAATAAAAAACTGACCCAAAATTAAAATCATGAGCATTATTATAGTTCCTTTGCGGCTTGCGTGTGTTTACCTAGCCATGCTAAAGTTTCAGGTGGTTAGCCGGCATAAAAAAATTTGCAATGAAGGTTTCGTGCTATTATTTTAAATGTCATTATCCTTTTGATTAATTAGAGGTGGATGCACTAGCCTGTTAGTGTGCCACTGCCATCTTAATTTGATTTTCTTATTCCTCCCTCCACCGAGGGGAGTTGGACTCCTTAGTTGCTTAAATGCTTCACTATGCAAGAAGCCAATAAAATCCAATAACTCTATTAGAGAAGTGGATGGGCCAACAAGAGCTTGGTTTTGATTAATTAAAAAGGAAAGCGCCCTCTAATAAGTAATTTATTGTTATTAGCGGGGATATATACAGTAATCGTGGCTGGACGTGTAGGGACCACTACATAATCACGACCATTGATTATCTAGTTAATGGTTGTGATTTTTTCTTTTAGTGCAAATTAGGAATGAGTGCAATACAAGGGGGTATGGTAAGTGTTAGATTTAGATTGTATCATAACCGCCCACTAAATAATCAACGATTGACATTAAAAACAGTGGTCTCTCCACTACTTTTTTGTAGTGGAGAGGATCCAAATCCTTTGAAATCTCTTAGAGCTTGTTTAATATTTTTTTTTCAATGCTTATTTCCCTTTATGCTTCACCTACTCGTAAGATATATATTAAATTCCTTTTAATAGAGGAATAATGATTTTCTCTCGCATATCTTGTCCGCTTAGAAGGCATTTATCTGATAAAAACAAAAGGTTTATAGTAGTTCAATTTACAAAGTTTACACATGGGTCTGATCAACAGGTATGGAGTAAAATCTAGCTTATTTGCAAATCCATAAAAACTAATTACATGATATCACCAAGTGACACAAAAAATGCCACCTAGCTTGTCATCAAATCAAATTAATTAAGGACAAAATCAAACTCTCAACATAAAAAACAACCGTGCATAGACAACCTCAACTTCGCTTCTTCATTCATTTAGTCACAAAATCAACCGCTTGTCACCGTTGACTCCTCTTTTGGCTCTGTTGACTCGGTTGACTCAGTTACCTCAGTTGGGGAGGTGCTACTCCCGTCTTCAGCCTCCTTCTCCTTCTTTGCCGGGCTATGTTGACTTTGTTGACCCTCAGTCTCCTGCAGAGCCATAACAGTCTCAAATGCTCCCACGAGCGCCAACACTTTGTTCTTCCTCTTCTCCATAAGCTTACTCTTTGTCTCCTCAATTACATCATTGCTTAGTTGGGCCTCCTTCTTCGGCCCAGCCACCGCCCGAGCCGCCGCTGGCTTCTCTTCTCGGGCCGGTTCGCTGTCACCCTCTAATTTCGGGCTCTCCTCCATCGTCATCGTCTCTGCTATCTCTTCAGTCTTCTCTCGTTCCTCCTCGGCCTTTTCAGCCTCTTCTTTGGGGGGCCCCGCGGCTTCATTTTCGGTGACCACAGCTTCCGGAGTACTATTTTTTTCTTCTACAGGTTCTTCTGATGATTTTTCTTCCACATGTTCTGGTTCCGGTTCTTGTTCTGTTTCTTTCGTCTCAACTAACTCGCCCTCAGATACAGATACAGATACAGATACAGAATCGCTAGGCCCTCCCTCTTGTTGGGCTTTCTTGGCGACGGCCACCTCAGAATCCGACACAGAGCTCGCCTCGACGAATGCACTGGGTGACGCAACAACCACCTTCCTCTTATCGAGGCTCTTAGACCTCGTGTAGGCTCCGGTACTCGTCTTATTAATCAAGCTGGTGCTCTTACTGATCAAACTATTGCTCCTCTGTGGCCTAGGCACTGGAGAAGGAGTAGGGGATGGGACTCTTGGTGACCGCTCCCTGCTCGTTATCGGCGTTGAGAGGGTCCTGACGGGTTTCCTTGAGGGAGAAGGCGGCTTTTCGAGGGGTTTCTTGGTCAAGGGCTGGCGCTTGGCGGAGGGAGTAGGGTTTGTTGGTGATTTGGAGGTGGAGGTGGGTGATCTTGAGGTGGAGGTTGGAGTCGGTTTGGGTTTGTGAGTGACGGGGAGACGGCGGTCAGGGGAACCGGGAGGTCGAGGGCTACGGCGGACGAGGGTGGAGGAGGAGGTGGTGGTGGGCTTGTCTCGGGTGTGGGTTGGTCTTGACGTAGCCATGAGGAGTGGAGTGTGCACGTACACTGAGAAAGGGGAATTGAGATGAGGTGAGGTTGATTAGTATATAGGATAATAACAAAGGTAAGTTTACAAAATGCCAAATAAGTTTGCAAGCTTTATCACTCAAACGTTGGAAGGTTCAGATTTTAGAAAGGAGTACTGCTACAGGACCCGAAAATAGAGGACCTGTGACAGATGATGTGTCGTCTCTCTGTCCCGTGATGCACTATTTATGAACAGTGCATCACGGGACATGGAGACGACACCTCACATGTTCCACTCAGGGTCCCCTATTTTGAATCCATCGAGCATTTTTCTTTAGAAAATCTAGAAAAGCCTCCAATCAAAACTTTTAGTCTTTCTTTTTTCCTTCTTTTTTTCCCATTGAACGCCGAAGAAGCGTATGAAATCCAGAAAGCCCCCACAAATGTTTTTAAAATTTTTAAACCCCCGTGACATTGTTAATTTGTTACCCAAGATATTTTGTAGACGAAATTATACTATAGCAAAATATTTTGATGGAAAAAAATAAAAAAAGGATATGACTTTTTTTAAATTAAGCGATTTTGGTCTTCCCGAAGCAGGTGACATGTTAGACATGAAAAATGTTATTTTTGGGGCTCTTTGACAAAATTTATTGGAAGTGAAGTAAAATTTCCAATGTTATTGGGGATTTTGTAAGTTTTACGCTGGTTTCTATTAGCTCTTAACACAAAGGCAACTCAGTTTTTCTACAGTACGTAAAATAGCTTTAATTCGGCCGAAGAAAGTAAAAGAAAACGACTCTTCGAAAAAAAAAAAGAAAGTGAAGGGCAAAATGAAAAAGAAAAAAGAGTCCCCCCTTTGAAGGACCTTGTGTCTTGTTTAATTATTCTTTTGGACAAAAGAAAAGTCATGATCTAATTGGTATTTGTCAAAATTACAAATAAAGGTATAACATATATCGTGTAATATTCTTATTTTTAAATTCTTAATAAATAATTTGGATTAAGATTTATCTGATCTCCTCGATCATACTTTGCTTAAAAAGAAAAAAGAAAAAAGAAAAAAGAAAAAAATTGACTGGATTAATCTTCCAATGTGGCTCTCCATCTTTTCACTATTCGTTTAAGGTACATATAGATAAAAAGAATATTCTCATATCAATATATGTTATTCTTTCAAATAAATGTTAAATGGTAGAACTTGTTCCCATTTCTCAAGAAAGGGGGAGCGGAAATCCTGGACATATTTATAGCCAAATCGTAATTAATTCAGACCTACAACTACCCTAGGTCCGTGCTCTAGCAAAATTTATTCGTTCCTAAACAAATAATGGGAAGCAATTTAATTAATAAATAAAATATATTTACCATGGCAATCGTGTCTTTCCTTTGATAAAATTAACATGGTAATTATTCATAACTATGAAAATTAAATTGAAGAATATAGCCAAAGAAGACCCAAGTAATGATCTTCTTAATTAGATGAACTTGTCAAGATTAAAACCCATAAGAGAGGTTAAAAAAAAAACATACCTTTGGAAATTAAAGCCTACGAGCTGCGGGGTTTCAAGAAAAGATCATCGTAAATGAGAATAAAATTGGGAATATTTTTAGTTAGAAGAGAGGAAGAGAATGGTGAAGGTGCTGGTGGTTTTAGATGAGAGGCAGGAGAAAATAAGGGAGAGAGGGACAAGCGGATTAGTTATGCAAACAGTCCTCTCATTCAAAACTAATTATATGCCAATTTCCAAGATAAAAAGAGATGGAGACTTGGTCAAGATTAAAGCTAATCATCTTATAGTTAACCCCATTTTAGCATCTTGAATGCTTTTTCTTAGTTAGTTGGTGATTATTTTCATGGATTATAATGTTGGTGGTAGTTGTTAGAATAGTTTCTTGAGTTATAAGCAAGAAATTGTTTATAGGAGAAGGAAGAGACAAGGGTATCTATATACGTAGGATACAATTATTAATTATGAAAAGCAAATACATAAACAGAATGTAGATTAATATCTGAAATCCAACGGGTTGGATGAGATATGGGGCCTCTGATAGCCTATTAAAGCAGTTTTAATTGCTAAGATAGGATCTGTGCTTTACTTTGATGTGCAAGTTCTAACCAACATATTAAAATTAGTGCCACAATTACAAGACTTGGCGAGCTTTTTGTTTAAGAGCCCTATAAAGAGGGTTAAACTAGTTTATCTGATTTTGAACGGAGAAAGGCTAAATTGATTAACCTATTTATAATACTTTTTGAGTACTTATTTTATTTATTTTGGAAGAAGAGAGGATCATCACAACTTTACTATGATTGAAAGAATTTGTTAAAATGTCTTGATGGGCAAATTAGTAAACGTATTTTAAAGGCCCGTTTGACAAATGGTTGATGAAGAGGGATTAAGAAGAAGGATAAACATAGTTAGTTTAGGATTAAATTATTAACCCATTTTATAAGTTTTATTTTAGCCATTGTGATTATTTTTAGTGTTGGGAATAACAATGATTTTAACTCATAATCTTTCTAAATAGGAGTATTGGTAAACCCCTCATTTTGAAGGGTTAACTCATTTTAATCAGTCTAGAGAGGTTAGCTCAACCCTTCTATATTTTTTTACGTTTGGCAACTTATGGAGGGGTTAACTCACTTTAACCCTTGTATAGATTTTTTGTGTTTGGCGGGTTAAGAAGGGATTAAGTCTCCTTAACTCATCACTTAACCTTTTGCCAAATGCCACATGAGGTACCGTTTGGCAAAGGGTTAAGTGAGGGGTTAAGGAGACTTAACCCCTTCTTAACCCGCCAAACATAAAAAATATATATATAATGGTTAAAGTGAGTTAACTCCATAATTTGCCAAACATAAAAATATAGAAGTGTTAAACTAACCCCTTTAGAGGGATTAAAATGAGTTAACCCCTCAAAATAAGGGATTTACTAATACTCCTATTTTAAAAGATTAAGAGTTAACCCTTCTAATTATAAAGAAAATGGTCAAAATCATTGTTATTCCCAAACACTAAAACTAATCACAAAGGCTAAAATAAAATTTATTTAATGGATTAATAATGTAGTCCTTCAGATTATCGAATAGGCTAAGTGCATTAATCCTTCTCTTTAACCCCTCTTCCTTAACTCTTTGCCAAACGAGACCTGAAGTATTAATTTCTTTTGATCCATGGTGATAGATTGTCTTAACATTTTATATTTGTGAAATTATGATATTTTTTGGAAGGAGTAAGGATTATCACAACTTTACTATGCTTGGAATAACTCGTTAAACTGTATTAATAGGTGTATTAGTAAACATATTTTTAAGTATTAATTTCTTTTAATCCATGTTGATAGGTCATCTTAACATTTTATATTTGACAAATCATGATCAGAGATAGAGGCAGGGAGCTTTTTGGGGTGGGGTGGGGTGGGGTGGGGGTGGGGAGGTGGGGGTTCCAAGCCTTGGTACCAATGAAGTATAAGCTGGTCCCACATGCCCCTGAAATAGGGACTAGTTCAGGAATTTTTATTTTTGTTTCTATTTTATTTATTTCATTTTTTGGGATGGGGTTCGGTGTGAGGTATAACTAAATTCAACTCTCCAAACAAGTTAAGAAAACTAAATTCAACTATACCGTAACAAATTACTCTGATGTACCACTCGGAATTGGACTGATCAAATTAGTGCACAAAACTCATATTAGAGACACGAAAATAAAAGCAAACACAAGAAGGCATTAAGATTTCCTTTGTTCACAAGGGAGGAGGAGGGAGAATTTTTATTATAAAAAAAAAATCAAAGTACAAATACGGCTTACAAGAATCACCACGGCCTAATCTACACTATTCTCTCAACAAAGAAGTACAATATAGAGAAAACCCTAATCTATCTTATATTTTTATTTCCTTTTTTTTTTACCTTTTTCTACAGATGTAACTGTTGGCGCATGTGGTTAAAACTGGAATAATACAGATATATAACAGCAAAAATCTGAATAGAAAACTAAAGGGCAGTAATTTAAAATTTTCAACTCAGCTGCTGTGCGTTTGTAAAACGCTGTGCTTAAAACATTATTTGGCTTACTCCGGTGCAAGGATCCCAAGGCCAAATTGCTTCCAGGAACAGCAGTCTAGTACTCTGGTGTGCACCGACTCAGTACTGTCAAGATCTCCTCGATCTATAAGGCAAAGATCTCCTCGATCTATCAGGCAAAGATCTCCTCGATCTATCAGGTAAAATTCCTATAAGCACCAGCTATTTTACAATCTATATCTGTATGTATATTGATTTTTGTTTTTGGAATGAATTTTCCTTAAGGATTTAAGGTCTATTTATAGCGTTTAGGAAAATACTATGCACTAATAAAATATTATTGGTGGGACCCGCCACTAATAATATTTTATCGGTGGGACCCACCACCTTTTATAATTTTCAAACGAATTTGGCACTGCCCTTTTTACTCTGTCAAAAAATACGGTTGCAGCATCCTTTAATCACGTTTTAATTATCTTTTTCAAAGTATGATGGACCCATCATTTTGTTTTTTTTCTTTTTCTTTCAAAGAAGACGGCATCATCTTTTCAAAAAGCCATTTCTGATTAAAAAATTATCAACAATCCCCCACAAATTTTTTAAACTAGTGTCGTGTAATGGTGCCGTCATTTCAATCGTTGTGCGTAAGGTAGATGTCGCAAAGACTTGAATCCCCTTTAGACCAACTGAATAAAAGATAGATGCACAGGGACTTGAACTAGCACATGTCTAAAAATCCAGCGATCACACAAGATCAAACTTATATGTGGTAGTTTTTACTTTGAACCACACTTGCCTTTGCCTTTACCTTACCTTTGCCTTTGCACATTTATGGCCATGTGCATGTCCTGGTTTCTGCTAGGGCTCTAGGTAACTTTCCATAAAAACACCATAGGAGACGGCCAAATCTCCACCCATGCATAGGTGAGTTCTTTAGGCATGTTTCCTATCAAACATCCCACATCCTAAATGCTTTGAACTCATTAAGTCTTAATAGCTATCCTCTCTCATGATAGGATTCTAGGTGAGTCCTTTAGGTGTGTTTCCTATCTAACACCCCACATCCAAAATGTTTTGGACTCATTAAGGCTTAACAGTCATCCCCTTTACATGATAGGATTCTAGGTAAAAAGATCAAAGTTTTACTCGGGTAGTTCAGCCAGGTAAGGATAGTATTAGAGGTTGATCAAAGATCAATTAAGTACCTCGTTCCTTGCGGAGCGCGTTACGCAACCCCCAAACCTTACCTTAGACACCGACTAATCCAAGAAAAATTGAACCCTTTCACTTGTAAATCTTACTTGATTTTTGAACCATTTATCTTGTCATTAGTAGTATAAGCTTTGAACTAATAACTAGATCTAAATGGTAAGTATTTGTAAGACTCGCCAAACTTTGCAAATCTTACTTGACTTTTGAACCAATTATTTTATTATTAGTAGCATAAGCTTTGAACTAATAAGTTAATAAACATGGTAAGTATTTGTAAGACTTACAAAACTTTAAGGCCCATTCCAGCAGACGTCCTTTTGACTATGTCCTTTTTCAGACCCTTAGTCAAAGGATCAGCCACATTCTCTGAAGATCGGACGTCAATCACCGAGATGACTCCTTGACAAATGAGCTCTCTCAAATAGCCATGCTTCAGACGAGTGGTCCGCTTCTTTCCATTGAACAACGAGTTCGCTGCCACAACACTCGTCGCTTGATTATCACAATAGATAGTAATTACGCCTTGTAATTTCGTCAATGAAAGGTCTCGGAGAATACAGCTGAGCCACTCAGCTTCATCTCCTGCAACACAGAGTACGAAGAATTCAGATTCCATCGATGACTGTGCAATCATGGTCTGCTTCTTAGACTTCCACGAGACGGCAGCTCCACCCATGGTGAAGATAAAACCTCCAGTAGATCTGCACTCATCTGGTTCTGAGCACCAGCTCACATCTGAATAGCCTTCGATTACACCCGGATATCCAGTATAGAATAGGCCCAGACCTGTAGTTCCTTTCAAGTATCTCATCAATCTCTGGATAGCATCCCAATGAAGCTTTCTAGGATTACTTGTGAACCTACTAAGCATTCCTACATCAAATGCTATATCTGGCCTTGGGAAACTCATCGTGTACATAAGACTCCCAATGATCTTTGAGTACCTTAGCTGATCTACTGGTTTTCCAGTGTTTGGTCGAAGCTTCTTGTTGTAATCATACGGCACTGACAGTTCTGGCAGGTCGTAGTAGCCATACTTTCTTAGCATGTTCTCGATATAATGAGATTAGGACAATCCAATACCCTCTTCAGAGTATATGATTTTGATTCCGAGAATCACGTCCGTAGTTCCAAGGTCCTTCATACTGAACTGTGCCGAGAGAAATTTCTTGGTAGATGTTACTATCTCCAAATCACTCCCGATGATGAGCATATCATCCACATAAAGGCAAATAACCACCACCTTTCCTTCAGCGACCTTGATGTATAAGCACTTGTCAGATTCACTGACTTGATACCCATTGTTGCGAACAACCCCATTGAACTTCTCATGCCAGAGTTTTGGTGCCTTCTTAAGTCCATATAATGACTTAACAAGTTTAAAAACCTTACCAAGTGGAGCATCAAGTCCTTCTGGTTTCTCCATGTAGATTTCTTCTGTGAGATCTCCATTGAGAAAGGCAGTCTTCACATCCATCTGATGTGTGATGAACCTTTTAATCGTCGCCCATGCGATAAGCACTCTGATGGTAGTGATCCTGCAAACCGGTGCATAGATATCAAAGAAATCTATACCTTCTTTCTGAGAGAATCCTTTCGCCACCAGTCTTGCTTTGTACTTTTCAATAGAACCATTAGGACGAAGCTTCTTCTTGAAGATCCACTTGCAACTGATAGGCCTTGCATCTTCAGGTACATCCACCAGCTCCCAAGTGTGATTCTGGATCAATGAATCCATCTCATCATCTATAGCTTCTTTCCACAGAAGAACGTCTGTTGACTGCATTGCTTCTTAAAAAGTCTATGGATCTCCTTTCACATTATAGGTGATGAAGTCATCTCCAAAATCTTTCTGTCTTCTGATGCGCTTGGAAGATGGTTCGATAACTCCCTTATCATTGACTGGCTCCTCTTGTGCATCTGATGTACTAGCATTGCTACATCTTTGAGCAATAAACCTTTATATTTGTTAAACTTATCCTCAAAGAATTCTGCATCCCGAGCTTCAATGATGGAGTTGGTTCTAAGGTCCAGGAATCTGCACGCATTGCTATCTCTAGCAAAGCCAAGAAATACACATTTGTTTTCCTTTGGTCCGAGCTTAGGCCTTCTGATATTTGGTATTCGAACGTATGCGAGACACCCCCACACTTTGAGACTATCTAAAGAATCTGAATATCCCAACCATAACTAATGAGGAGTACTATCAGTTTTGGAATAGGGTACTCCGTTCAGAATCTAATTTGCCATTAGCAAAGCCTTTCCTCAATAGCAGGTAGGTAGACCAGATGTGATCAGCATCGAATTCACCATCTCGGTTAATGTGCGATTCTTTCTTTCTGCAATCCCATTAGATTGCGGAGAATACGGAGCAGTAGTTTCAGCAATGATTCCATGCTCCTTGAAGTATGCTTCTGATTCCTTAGATCGGTACTCTCCTCCTCTATCGCTCCTGAGTCTTTTCACCTGAAGTCCAAGCTGCTTCTCCACTCGAGTCCAAAATTCAACAAACTTGCTGAAAGCTTCATCTTTAGATTTCAGCAGGTAAACGTGACAGAAGCGAGAATGATCATCAATGAAGGTGATGAAGTACTTCTTGCCGCCACGAGTGATGAAGCTCTTGAAGTCACAAGTATCTGAATGAATCAGATCCAACAAGTTGGTGCTCCTCGTGACACTTGAAAATGGCTTCCTCGTCAGCTTTGCTTGCGCGCAAAGTTCACACTTCTCAGGTTTGTTACCCCCACATTTTGGAAGTAATCCTAACTTCTCCATGCTGGATAATTTTCTATAATTTACATGTCCCAACCTATTATGCCATAACACAGAGGAGTAAGCAGAAGAGGATACTTCATTTACAACGGGGTTGGGTGCACTCGTACTGATTTTATACATGTCATCAGTATGATATGCATTGCCAAAATATATTTTCTTGAAGGATAATATAGCCTTTTCTCCTTGGAAATCCAGCCTCATGCCTGCATCACACAACATGCTTCCAGAGACTAAGTTTTTGGCAATTGAGGGAACGTATTTTGTTAGACCCTAGAGGGGGGGTGATTAGGGTCTTATGCTAATCTAA
>BQKN01064812.1:140298-158149 GCA_022839385.1 Asparagus kiusianus
AGACATCAGCAATGGGTATATATACCCACTCACAAACTCAGCCAAAAAACCAGAGCAAAAGACAAAACAGCCCCAAGGCAACGGTCAGAAAACTAGCCGTTGGAAGCAGAAAAATCACTCGTCGGTCGACCGGAAAATTCGTCGGTCGACCGGAAATTTTCATAGGTCGACCGGACCGGTCGACCGACAGCTCTCTGTCGGCCCAGTGAACTTTTGACCTCAGGTTCGGTCGACCGGTGCGGTCGACCGAATACTGATACTCCTGAAAAAGCAGTTTTGCTGATTTTAAAACGCTATTTAAAAATATCAAACAAATTCCAAAAAATGTAAAACTTTGGGGAATGATTGTAGACATGATAATAAACATGCTACAACGACTGGTTTCGAAAAAGGACTTCCCAAATGAAAAATATCATCATTTTATAAATATGTTCAAAAACATGAAAACCTGGAAATTGATATTTTGATATTTTGACTCAAACAACATTTTGAAACCTTATGAAATGTTGTTATAGACTTAGTAAAACATGTATAAACTAATATTAAAGTCTATAAACTAATAAGACAATATTTTCACAAAATTGCATATTTTGTGCAATGTTATCAAAAACACAATAGAGTATGAAACATATGAATATATATATGAATGTAAATTTGTTTCATATCTATATAGCAAAACCAAAACACAATAATAAATATGAAATGTGTAATCTCATGAAAACTCAAAACTATGTATGTATATATACCTATATATATATACATGGAAACCAAAACATATATGTATATATCAAACTATATATATATACATGAAAACCAATATAATGTGTGTGTGTAATATTGAGCTTAGAGTACTAACACACATAATATAAATCCTAAACTAAATTACCCAAGCCGATCTTGATCTTCATTGTAGCTCAACTTGGTACACGTGCGGATGAAGCTTGAACTTGATCTTTAACTTGAATTGTATAGGCTTCAACCCGACATTCCGCCAACCTCCATTGGATATCATCGTTGAAGCTCTATTCCATCCATCCTCCAACTACGTTGTTTGTCTACAAAACATAGGAATGCACAAACACTAGACAAACAACATTAGTAATAAATTGTTTGTTAAACATCATCAAAATAAGAAGGCCAATATGTTTCACATCCTTCAATGTGAGAGTCTTTCCCGAAGAAAGAGTCAGCATCACAGTCCCAGTTTCAAGAACAGGAACCACAGAACGATCAGTCATTGATACGTTTTCTTTGGTAGCAACATAAGAAGAGAACATATCTCTATTAGAGCATACATGACAAGTAGCACCCGTATCTAACCACCAACTAGAGATGTTGCTTGGAGTTATTACCTGGAAGAGCATAGCCACACAATCATCAACTTGATTGACATTGTGTATTGTTTCCTTCTTTGATGCTTTGCAATCTTTGGCAAAATGTCCTTGCTTCCCACAGTTGAAGCATTTGCCGCTCTTCTTAAACTCTTTCTTCTGAACGTTCAGGTTTTTCGGATTCTGGTTCTTCTTTCTGTTAAAAGACTTCTTCTTCTTGAAAGATGAATTATTACTCTTTTCAGAGTTAGCAGCCACCATGTTAGCAGATGCCTTCTGCTTAGCAATGAGCTCAGTCTTCGTGCGAGTCCGAGTCTCGTCCTTGATCCGAATGAACCTCTTCAAATCAGACAGAGTCACCTGTCTTTTCCTTCTTCGAATGTCAATAGAGAATGACATCCAAGATGGAGGAAGCTTGTTGACAATTGCACCAAAAATAAAGGTTTGACAAAGACTGATCTTTTCATCCTTCAGCTTCATAACAAGCTTTTCAAGCTCTTTGACTTGAGGCAAAACCTCAGTTTCATCTTTGAACTTCAAGTCCAGAAATTTATCAATGAGGTGAGATTTGGACAGCTTCTCCTCATCCTTGTACTGATCCTCTAGAGCATTCCAGATTTCCTTTGCAGAGGGCTTGTTGGTGTAAGCATATGCTAGATAATCAGCCAGGCAATTAAGGAGATAACTCCTGCAGAAGTGATCATCTTTAGCCCAAGAGGCTTCAGCTTCAGAGTCTTCTTCAGAGTCAGGTTTTTCCTCAGAAACCACATAGTAGATTTTTAGGAGTTGCATCTCGAAGATTACTTTCCGACGCCATGCGTTGAAGTTGGAACCGTCAAAGTTCTCTAACTTAAGACAGTCCACTCCAAGAGTCCTTGCAGGATCCATGGTAGATCAAAATAATGCTTTAAGATTGTTGGCGTCTGTGGTTAAAATTGGAATAATACAGATATATAACAGCAAAAATCTGAACAGAAAGCTAAAGGGAAGTAATTTAAAATTTTTAACTCAGCTGCTGTACGTTTGTAAAACGCTGTGCCTAAAACATTATTTGGCCTACTCCGGTGCAAGGATTCCAATGCCAATTTGCTTCCAGAAACAGCAGTCCAGTACTCTGGTGTGCACCGACCCAGTACTTTCAAGATCTCCTCGATCTATAAGGCAAAGATCTCCTCGATCTATCAGGCAAAGATCTCCTCGATCTATCAGGCAAAATTCCTATAAGCACCAGCTATTTTACAATCTATATCTGTATATATATTGATTGTTGTTTTTGGAATGAATTTTCCTTAAGGATTTGAGGTCTATTTATAGCGTTTGGAAAAATACCATGCACTAATAAAATATTATTGGTGGGACCCGCCACTAATAATATTTTATCGATGGGACCCACCACCTTTTATAATTTTCAAATGAATTTGGCACCGCCCTTTTTACTCTATCAAAAAATACGGTTGCAACATCCTTTAATCACATTTTAATTATCTTTTTCAAAGTATGCTGGACCCATCATTTTGTTTTTTTTCTTTTTCTTTCAAAGAAGACGGCAGCATCTTTTCAAAAAGCCATTTCTGATTAAAAAATTATCAACAGTAACAAGCCCTCTCTCTTCTCACTGAAGAGCACGATGATAAAAAAGTGCAAAAAAATTGCGAGCACAAAATATATGGAGATAACTTGGTTCAAGTTGTAGCCTACTTCAATGGGTAAAGAAGAAAGTATAAGTTCGGCTATCATACTGTGAGAAATTCAAATATGAAATCTCCTAAAATCTCCCAATCATTAACCCCAAATCACATCCGAAAAGCCCAATGCAATCTCACACAAACAATCTCTAACTACCATATAGAAACTAAATTAGAGATCGATAAGTAATAGTAGCTAAAAATGCATAAAACAAGGCTTGAACTCTGTTCTTCATACCTTCCATAAAAGAATCATTAGGGCTGTCCATTTGGGCCTGAGGCCAGGGCCCGAGAAAAACCTGGATTCCTGACCGAACCGGGTTCGAGGCTCGGGTCGCCTCGTGGAGGCCCGTACGGGCCCGACCCTATCCGACCTGGAAGATGGCTGGGTCGGGTAGCCCAGGTCCAGGTCTAGCTCGGTCCTAGGCCCGGACCCCGCAGAAAAATATGGATGAGGCCGGGGCAGCTTGGCCCGTGGTCCAACGGTCACAAATGTGACCGTTGGATTTTGCTGCCATGGCCGGCTTAGGCCCTACTCGGTCCAAACGGTCACATTTGTGATCGTTGCGTCGCGCCGGGCCTGGGTTGGCCGGACCGATTTGACCAAAATAGCCTATAATGGCTATTTTCGTCTTTTGACCAAAATATCTCTAAAAACAGTCAAAAAGGATCAAAATTTGAGGGTATTTTGGTCATTTTAGCTTGGGCTGCCTATATAAATAGAGGGGATTTTATTTGTTTTTCTCATCCAAAACTCATCTAATTCTCTCTGATACTCTCTGATACTTTCTTATTCTCTCTTTCACTCTCTAATTCTCCAATCAAAAGAGTTATTTCTTTTATAAATAGAGGGGATTGATGATAGTTGGCAAATGTTTAAAAGAGTTATTTCTTTTATTGTATTTGAAAATTCACACACTAGTACTAATATTACAAATTTAATAATAGAAGAACTTTCAAAATTAGAAATTTTTGAAAAAATAGTTTCTCATTCACTAGATAATGTAAGTAATAATAATGTACTGTAGATCGTATCAAATCATCTTTATTATTACCATGTCATGGTGATATTTTTCATATTAGATGCATGTGTCATATTATAAATTTAATTGTTCAAAGTGCATTTAATAGAATTAAACCCATGATAAATAGCTAGGGTTATAGCTTATACTGATAATGCTTCTAAACAAATACTTAAAAGATGGAAATAATTCTGTAAAAGAAAAAAAATTTAAAACTTAGGTTAATTCCAAAAGATGTTGATCATAGGTGGAATTTCACCTATGCAATATTAAATGTAGCAATAGGGTATAAAAATTATAAATGACCTTATTGCTTTCCATGCTTCTAGTTCTAGCTCTCGTAATATGTATAGAATAATTGATGAAGAATGAACAGTTACATATAGTGTAAAAGAGATGTTATAAATTTTTTAAGATGTTACTATGTTATTAACTGGTTGTTATTATCCAACTATTATTCAAGCTACTTTACAAGTTTTAAATATTCAAAAAAAATTACTACTTATCGTATGGATAATTATTTTGAAAATATAATTTCTCAAATAGAAAGTAAATTTAATAAGTATTTTAGGTCTATTCCTATTATTTTTGCTTTAGGGGTTCTTATCGATCAATGTTTGAAGGATGTTGGCCTTTAAAATTTATAAAATTCTTTGTTTGAAGGATGTTATTATCGATCCATGTTTGGACGAGACGTCGGTGAGGTTCCTCGGGGCGAGTCGACTGATGTGGCGGCGGGGTCGTGTACTCGATGCGATCCCTCCGCTGTTTGGCAGCAGTATGAGGAGTTCGGGACGAGACTATTTGCTGTGCTTTAGAAGAAGGGTGAGTCCCGGATCGCTGGTCTTCAGAAGGCGAGGGGACAACAGAAGTGGTTTGCTGTAGCTGTGGAAACCGACTGAGGAGCACATTGGTGAAGTTAGCGAGTTGCAGTTGGAGGGATTGAGAGATCTGTTGACTCATTTCTTTAAGTTGAGCTTGAGTAATGTAGCTCTGGTGTGGTCTTTTTGTGTGAGACTGATCAACCCTATACTCAGAACCAGACATACTTGCTCAAAAAAGAAAGATGCCTCACGGTGGGTGCCAAACTGTTGATGTTAATAATCAAACAGATAATATAATGAGAATGAGGATGATTAGTGGCTGCTAATTTCTCCAAATTTCTAGTTTTGAGTTGAGTAGTTTCTGCTTACACAAATAGCAACTTGTAAGACGACGTGGACTAGTTCCCCCATTGTTCATTCGACGATCAAGTCAGTTGATGGACTTGAGTAGGAAAATGATGAACTGTGTGAGTTCTTAAGTGTAGTGTAGTGGAATTCTCATAAATTGCTTGCTTCCCCTGATATTTAGAATAGTACCCTTATTTATAGTGGTGATATAAGGGTAGAATGGTAATCTCAGCCAAGTACATGATGGTGGCAAACGAGTATAGGATGGCGGCTACTTCAGTACCTACTTTATAGTTGTCAGTCGACGAGTGGATGAGAGGTCACCTTAGTATTTAATGTGAAGTGATTAGGGGCATGACGGTGCCGACGTGGCCCGATGAGTCATGAAGACTATCGAGGCTAGAGGAATGATACGCCTGCTAAACATTTAATATGATGCCGTTGCGCTTTTAGCGGCGGGGGGGGGGGGGGGGTCTCAAGATCGAAGTCGTCCATGACGGTGCCGACGTAGTCTGATGAGTCATGAATACTATCAAGGATAGAGAAATGATGACACCTGCCAAGCATTTAAAATAACGTCGACGCGCTGTCAGCGGGGAAGTCTCAAGATTGAAGTCATCATTTGGCTTATAGTAAGGGGAGTCGAGAAGGAACACCTTTCGAGTCGATCTTGTAAGGTGTCGAATAACTTGGTCGAGTGGCCTCATGGCGAGTCGCCTTATCCAAGAAGACCGATAAGTACAACTCTTCAAGTCGATATAAGGAGATGTCGACTTGGCTAGTCGGCTAAGTCGGGATTCTTGGTGGTCCTGACTGTCAATTCGATTTGAGCGGTGCATGTAGGGGGACACCTGTCCGTTGATGACAAAGGACCGTACTTTGGCGACTGAAAAACACCATAATAATATTATATTAATAATAGTATAATATTATATTAGTAATAAATAATATTATTTAATAATAATATAACTATAACAAATTGATATACCAAAATAATTAAATATATTATTATTTGATAATAATATGTAATAATTGTAATGTAATATAACACACTAAAGTACAATATAATATCTATTCCTCTATAATAATGGGAGGATTCAAGATTTATTATTCATGATACAGTAAATGCTACAATAAATTACTGTAGCATCGACAGGGGGGGTCTAAGATTCACTATTTACACTACAGTAAATTATTGTAGCATTATTACTATAGCACAAATGAGAACTGTAGCGTTTAAAAACATTACTGTAGCTCAAACGGGGCACTGTAGCATTTAAAAATATTACTATAGCACTTACAAAAACTATATTTAAATACAAAATTACTGTCACGGAAATAAAAAATGGAGGTCGTGCTTTGTACGTGGTGCACATTAGTTATAATATGTTATACAATATTATATTGTATTATATTTAATATTTATAATATCATAATAAAGTAAACTAAATATTACAAAATTTTATTTATATTATATAATATTAAAATATATTAATTTATTAATAATTTACTAATAATAACATAATATTAACATTATTGATAATATTATATTATATTACTGATAGTATAATATTATATTAGTAATGAAATAATATTATTTTAAGAACATTATATAGTATATAACGATAACAAATTGATATGTCAAAATAATTAAATATATTATTATTTAAAAATAATATGTAATAATTATAATATAATATAACACATTAAAGTATAATATAATATTATAATATATTATATAATATTATATTGTATTATATTTAATATTTATAATACTATAATAATGTAAACTAAATATTATAATATTTTATATAATATACATTATTATAATTAATATATAATATATTAATAATACATTTAATACTAATGTTGTTACGGGTCAAATTAGTGTTGACTAAAAATACTCAACATGATGTTTTGAAAATAGTTTAAAGGAAAAACATAATGTCATGATGTTTTTTATAAAAACACAATAATAAAAAACATCATGATATTCAAATGAAACATAAGCTAACGATTAAATGCTCCTCTCAAGACTCTTTGCCCACACTTACGCCTCGTTTGGTACGTGGGAATGGAGTCAAGTGAGAATGGAATGGAAGAAGGAATGGAATGGAATGTATGTGAGAATGGAATGGTCATTCTCATTCTCTTGTTTGGGTGCGTTTGTAGAATGAAGCTAGAATGAAAATCTAATTCCCATTCCCATGTTTGGTATCACTAGTTCACAAGTGAGAATGAAATCTCATTTTCTAATAATGCCCTTATAACAACATAGATTTTTAATAAGATAAAAATAAACATTAATGATAATAACTAAAAACGTTTTATTTATGCATATGTTATATTAATCTAGGTATGTGTTATACTAATGTGCATGTTAACGATCAGGTGTATGTTTCGTTTATTTTTTTTAAACAATTCTCACTATTTCTTAGTCTTAAAAAATTAAATAAAAATAAATAAAAGTTTATTGCATCTTTCATAGGTCCAAAAAAAATATAAAGAATGATATCCACAATCCCCAGTTCTAGATATATAAATTAACTCATTTGCTAAAGTACCAAAATCACTCATATCATAATAAAAAAAATCCATAAAACAATACGAACTAAAATAATAAGTTTCGAAATAGCAATATGATATACTAGCCTAAATTGCCAATCTAAAATTGCCCACTTGCATATCGCCTCACCCAAACATTCTTCAAATCGTCACTAAGTGTGAAGAACAAATCCAGCAAATCACGGTTAGTACCAATCGTCCCTATCGCTGTCAAACATTGCTCCATAGGTAAATTCATATTCATTACGTATTCAGTAAACCTCTTTCTCTTCTCAGTCAAAGCCACTTCATCTAACCCATCCTTAATTAACTGGCTCGACCTAAAAAGTTCACTTGCTACATATGCAGAAGATTCCCTCAATATCTCGAATGACTCGCTATCCCCCGATAACCGTCTCTTCTTTTTATGCTTGGAGGAAGCTTCACCCGTGTTCTCAGGTATTACCTCTGCAGAATGTGACTCAGGTATATCATCAGCATCAGTATCATGGCCAGCCTCCCTATCAAGTTCTTCTATAACATCATATGGGTGTTCCATTCCCTTTCCTGTCGCTCGATCCTTACCAAACACAATAGATAAGGTATCAAGGTGTGGAAAAGCTTTCTCCTTGAATTGTGTAGCATTTTTGTGGGCCTGCAATTAAATTCGTTTAAAAAATCAATAGTCATTAATTAAGAAGATACTGGATATAATAAAATTAACATGCTAGATTAAAATTTGAATAACTAAATACCTTTAGATATTCATCCCATACTTCTTTTTCAGCAGTCACACATTGTTTCGTTTCATCCCATCCAAAACCACTGCAGTTGAGCATATCAAACACAATTCTGAATTGTGTCTTAAGAGTTTTCATCCTTGATCTGATATGTGGATCAGCCTTTAACCCCGAATTGGGTAGTGAAATAGCAAGTAACCTCTCAACAGCATTATAGTGTCCAGGCTTGAAACCACGATCATCATTGTACTTTCCAGTTTGGTGTAAATCCAATAATGCATCAACCAACTTCTGGTCTTCCTCAACTGTCCATGTTCGCTTATTCTTCCTAGGTCCTCGTTGCTCTTCTTGATCCATTCCTGAATAGTTTATAAACCATGAAATAATTTCCAAATTTACATCATCACGATAGTTTTTAAATAAGTCTTGCTTTGATGATTTATGAAAGTAAGCAAATATTTTGGTTTGTAGCAAGTATAATGAACTTATAACAAAAAAAGCACAATAATGCGTCCAGTAACTAAAAAAAGCACAATAATGTTAATTCTAACTAAAATAAATGTCAAACAATTTGAGAACAACATGATAACATAAAATTGAATACTAACTAATAAAATAGTGTTAACGCCACATCATCAATGATATCCTCAGATAAGCTACTCTTCTTCCCCTATCCACTGGTTATACATCAAATTGGCGAGGTTATCTCGATATGAAGTCCAAGCTGTTGTAGTTTCAATTGTGTTGATTGAATCATTATTAGCCATTTGAGTTATTTCCTCTATAATATTAAGATCTTCTTCAAATGGATCAATCTCCATTTCTCTCCTTATGTAATTATGCAGAAGACAGCATGCCATGATTATTCGATTTTGGGTCTTTATAGGGTAAAATGAAGGACTGCGTAAGATCCCCCATCTTAATTTAAGCAATCCAAAACATCTCTCAATAACATTCCTAGCCGATGCATGTTTCATGTTGAAAAACTCTTGCATAGTTGTAGGTTGGTGTCCGTCTCTCCATTCGTTCAAGTGGTATCGTTGACCTCTGTATGGGGCAAGAAAACCTTCACAATTTGTGTATCTAGCATCAACTAGATAGTAATGACCTATGATTAGACATGTCAAATATGTATTTAATTAAATACCAGTGGAGTTGATGATTAATAACCCAAATGAAGTATTAATTATAAGTAACGTACCACGTGGGACTTTTAACCCATTTCTTCTAGTTATTGCTTCTCGAAGAACTCTACTATCAGCAGCTGACCCTTCCCAACCAGGAAGTACATATATGAATTGCATGTCTTGAGAACATACACCCAAAACATTTGTAGCAATTTCACCTATTCGTGTTCGATACCTAGATTTTTCCTCCACAGCTACCCTCACCCTTATGAAAGTCCCATCTACAGCTCCAAGACAATTCTAGACATTAGGAAAATTTTAATGTTTTAGATTACTTATAAAAATTGATAAATACAAATGCTACTTATATTGTATATTACCTTAAACCATTTCCACCTCGCATCTGTTGAGTCAATCGGCACTGGCTCGGGTTTCTTAATCAAAATATCATATAGACGTATCACGGCGTGTAACACACGAGTAAAATGCCGACTAATAGTTTCCCCTGAACGTTGGAAAATTTGTTTTATGACTCTGATCTTCACATGGTGGGCGAGGATATGTAGAAACATTGCTACTTGCTCGTCTACCAACATATTTTTGTATCATTTAGTCCTACATTTTGCAGCATAGTGCATAACTTCCTAAAAGAGCTCCTATACATTCTAAGCTGATCATAACAAGTTACTTCACTTGCATATGCTAGACGATATACATTTTTCCTTTTTGAATAAAAATCTATCAAATATCGCTCTCTTAGTGATTTTTTTTCAATGTAAATTTTCATTATGGGAGATGAAAATAGGAACCACCAAGCCACTACACTTTGCACATTTCCCATATGTGTTTGGACAGCAACCAACTTCTTCAATTTTCTCCGTTTGCCATCAGAATCCATAATATGATATATCTTGACTGCATAAGTGTAAAAGAGTATATTCATTTTGGAATGTAAACAATTTAAATAAACTCTTAATGAGAATTCTTAATAACAAGGATATTGTTGAATATGAAAGAAAATAATACACCAGGCAGGAGTTTTCTTGTGCGCTACAGATAAGAGGTCTTGGACTCTAATCCTAGCAAGTATGTACCTCCATATTAATTTAAAAATTCTCTTGTGCGCTATAGATGAGGAGATTCAAATGCATAACTTATTATATACAATCTCAGCTAAACTAGTTTGGTGCACTAAATGAGTCAAGTAAAAAAGTTAAGAATGTTAAATTGCACACAGAGATGACCTGTCTAAGTTCTGTTACAGAAGTTTCATGCAGTGACTGGGTCAGTAGGATGATGAATATAAGTCACGCAGATGATATACAATCCTATGACTGAGATTGGTGATAAAAATCCTGAAGATAGAAATCCATTTGCTTAGGCACTAAATAACAGGAAAAAGAACTAGAATAACAATTACTTTGAAGGAGATCATCCATAACTACATGAAAACCAATGTCATTCACTGAAATACATCATGGAACCTAGTGCTCTATGTAAAGGATTCTGTAAGTGAGCATTAACATCCAGTTCATAGTTAAACCAGCATGTGGGTAAAGAGATGCGAACTTTTTGGTTGAAGCTCTTGATTATGTATTTGTTGAAGTACTAAAAGAACATCACACAATTTTGTGGACATTGTTCTGCAATTAGCTTATCATAAATAGAAATTAGGAATAAAAAATGTGCTGTCCTGCAACTCCACTATAGACTGGATTCCCAGCTAAATATCTTCAACTAATGACTCGTGGAGGGAACCTGTTGGATGCATCTGCATGCCCATATATAGACTTGATCTGAAACAGGCAATAAAGACTGAATTATGCTAATATATGTTATATACATTATCTTTAAGGCCAAGAACAGGAGGCCACAAACAGACATGAATTGAAGAATTGAATTGAATGTGAACAAGAATTCGATATTAATCCAAGAAGAAATATTTTGTTTGCAGGTCATTGTACATTGTACAGTACAGATTTTCTATCCTCAAGCCTTATTATGCATGTACTAAAATCAATTAAGAAACGAATATTACCATTGAATTGAAGAATTGAAGCAAGAGAATGACTCAAGATTATTTTGTAGGAATATTCATCCCTTTCTTTTTTCTTAGCTTTGTAAGAATTCTGCTAAAGTAGCAAAATTGATATGGATAATCGTCACAAATTTAACAGAGTTCAACAAATTTCAACATATTAAGTAGTGAAGAAAAAGTCACAAAAAATGAAGAAAAATCGAGCAAAAAACCACCGAATCGTACCTAGAAACTCAAGTGAAGGAGAGTCGATGACTCGGTCGTTGAAGAGAAAGGCGATGCCGACTGTGGCGGTGACTTCAGTGGAAGAGGCGATGCCGGGGCGGAACCAGCGTCGGAGGCTTTGGGTTCGAGAGGCGGTTGAGGCGGCAGAGGAAGAGGTGGAGGAGAAGGGATTGGGGTTGGGATTGAAGTCAGGAAGGAGGAAGAGGCGGTCGAGCGGAGGAAGAGGTGGTCGAGCGCCGGCACTCGATTTCAGTGGCGATGAATAGAAAGGAGCCCTTTTTGTTTCGGTGGAGCCTTAAAAAACAGAGAGAAAATGAGAATAAGTAGTTAAAAGCCAGGATTTTTAAATGGATTCTTATTATTAATAGGGTTTTAATTGAAAAAAAACCTAACTAATTTGATTCTCCCCTTGAATGGGAATGATCATTCCCTATCTTCTTACTTGGAATGCCCATTCCCACAAAAAGTGGGAATGGCCATTCCATGGGAATGATCATTCCAACCTCTAAAAACTAGTTTTGTTTGGTATGAGGGAATGAGAAGTAAGAATGGTATTCCATTCCACCCCATTCTCGCGTACCAAACGGGACCTTAATAGATGGGCGTTAGCTTGCTTTAATGGAATTGGCCCTACGTGGTTAGCCATATATACTAAAAAACAATTAAGGCCCAAAGCTACTAATTAAAAAGTATAAGGCCCACATATTAAATTAGGGTTTGGATAGCTTTTTTTAAGAGAGGAGAGGAGGAGTTGGGGAGATTACAATACTAACAATTTTAAAATGTGTTTCTATACATTTTTTGGGCTAAAATACCAAATTGGTATATTTATACGAATGTTTTTGCCAATTTGGTATTTTTAAAAACTTGGGCGACGACAAGACATTAAAGTTCGTATTTTTTTGTCAATAATGCACTTTTCTCAAAACTTCGGCGATAAATTTTGCATTTAACCCCCTTATCTCCTAAAATTATTAAATTTGTGTCCTCCTCCTCCTCCTCCTCCTCCTCCCCATTCCCCTCTCCCAAAATTATATCTCGCGAAAGCCTCAGCACCATCGAATCCGAGGTAGACATGCGAGGTGTTGTCCATCACGAGCCGGGCGAGGGATATGGGATTAACAACCATGTAAAGGCCGGACACGGCTCCGCATTGTTTAGTGTTTCCGTCCATGATGCACGCCTCCATTTCGACGGTGCCAGCACTCATCAAAAGGGAGCCCACCCCAGCATTGAAGTGCGGGCAGTCCTCCAACTCACGTATCTGCAACATTAAAATAAATTTGAAATTATTAAAAAAATCAAAGTTGTTCAAGGAGAAGGAAGCAACAGTAGTAGTATTAATAAGAGGGATCAAGGAGAGAGAGGATACCACGAGCACAACGACACAGAGAGGGGCGCCTGTCTTTGAGGGCGGCGACTCCGAGGTCTAGGCACCACCTGAGGGCTTCCTCCCTCGGGATCCTCCGCTCCGAGAGCAGCGTCAGGGGAATGTCGTCGGCTCCCCCATGAAGCGCGATCGCCCATCCTTTCCCCATCCAGATATTTTCTAGTAACCCATCCAAATCTTGTTTGCATTTGCGTGGAGAGGGGAATGGGAGAGGAGGAGGAGGAGGAGAGAGAGAGAGAGGGCACAAATTTAATAATTTTGGAGATAAGAGGGTTAAATACAAAAAATTTCGTCAGAGTTTTGAGAGAAATGCCTTATTGACAAAAAGTACGAGCGTTAATGCCTTGTCGTCACCGGAGTTTTTAAAAATATCAAACTAGTAAAAGCGTTCGTATAAATATACCAATTTGGTATTTTAGTCCATTTTTTTGGTTATTTAGGGAAAGGTTGGGAGGGTTAAAAAGGTGCAAATTTTCTCACTTTCTTAATCCTCCCAAAGTAGACAGTTTGGGAGAGGAGAAGTTGGATTTTAAGTGACTTACTTCATTTCCTTCCTATTTCTATTCTAAACAAATGCAATTTAGTTTAATCACTCTTCCTCCCTCTTCATTTCCTAGTTGTCTATCCAAATACAATTAGTTACACCACACACTCTTCCTTTCCTTTCCCTTCCCTTTGTTTAGTTCAATCATCCCATTCCCCCTACCCTCTCCCCTATTCAAACTAGCTATAAGGGGGTCTATTTACTATAGCATTGTGAATTTAGCCGAACTGGTTTAGAGGATGTGATAAAATTTTATATACTGTAGTTTCTAATCTTTTTTCTAATTTTCTCTTCTTCTACAATTTGAGTCCCTTTTTATAAAACCTAGATTTCTCTTCCAATCATAAACTCGAAATTTGGTCTTAGGCAGGATAGTATAGATTTTGGAGATTCTTAATTTTGATCTTAGGTGAGGTAATTCAATTAAACCTAAAATTTTCTCTTTCTTTGTTTAAGTTTTTATTTTTAGAAGTTTTTTAATTTACGATAAAAATTATCGTATTTTTCAACTTGTGCTCAAGTTTTTTTTTGCTTTTGATTATTTATTTATTTTATATAGTAAAAGATTAGACTTGATATGTGCGAAAGAAATATCTCTAGGAATCTTGTGCTTTGTGCGTAGCATACTAGTATTTGTAAGACTAAAAATTTTTAAGGGATAAAACTAGAAAGATTGTGTCAACGAAGAAAGAGTATTTTGATGCACTTTCTTTGATAGTGCTTTAGCTGATCTGACACTCTTTTATTATTAAATTGGAATATGACAGCCATTGGATTAGAAACAAAAAACCCACATATTTTCGCTTATTGCTTTGAATATTATTAGCAATGGTGCAACTTACACTAGTAGAAAAATGCGCAACATAGACGGAAAAAACAGTCTAGATTACTTAGATTTCTGTCTAGGTTGATCAACCTAGACGGAAATCCGTCTAGGATATTTCCGTCTAGTTTGAGACAAACTAGACAAATCCGCCTAGGTTGCTCAAACTAGACGGAACGCAACCTAGACAGATGACGAAAATACGTCTAGGTAGCAACCTAGACGGAAATCCTAGACGAAAATTCTGTCTAGGTTAATTATATTAACCTAGACAGAATTTCTGTCTAGGTTGATTAAACCTTGACGAAAATTCCGTCTAGGTTGCTCTTTTTTCTGTAAAAAAATTCCTTTTAAAATGTTGATTCCATGTACATTACATTACATTCATGATATATACATAATTCCTGTATATTTAATATGCACACCCAATCAAATATAATCAATATTCATATCCAATACACACATCCAACAATCCAATCATCCAACAATCTAGTCCAATATACACATCCAATAATCTAAACCAATATCTATTTCAGTAAAAACTTATATTATCTAAATATTTACGACAAATACACTAGCAATACCAAGTCCATCCATAACATGAGATGAATAACGTAGAGTACACGAGATGAATAAAAATGGAGTACTATTACAAATAAAAAACTGTCTAGTGCATTATAAATAAAAAAACTCGCATCTCGTCGTCATCGGCAGCGGCTCTATCCCACATATGAAAACCGGTGCTGCTCCCTCCAACATCTCCAATATGAATGTTCAATTGATTATATTTCAGAATTATGTGAAGTTTGATAGTATATTAAACATAAATGATTTTTTAATATACTATTCCCTTAAATATTCAATTTAGCATTAGTTTTTTAGGATTTTTACTTTTATAAAAATAATTTGCAACTATTAATTTTTTAGGACTTTCTTAATATGTGAGGGAAAATAAGATACATGTGAGCTGCTATGCCCAAAGCCGGTATTACCAGCACTCGAGTTTATAAGCGGTATGATATCACCAAACAGATTAATGGGAATCACACCGGCCAAACAATTTATAATGTAGGACATGACCTCGTTCATCGTGCAGGCCCTTAACACAACACTACTCATCTCCTTAATCACTTGAGCGTGTAGGTCCGAGTCAATCTTTCCACATAAATACGTGGAGACACGTAAAACAAGTGGCATAACCTGCAAATTGCCTGATGCTACTCTTGTTGCTGTAGATGACATGGAGGATGTTGTGAATGATCTTATGCTTATGCCTGGTGAAGCTCCAACGCTATGCAGTGGATATCTTCCTCTCCTATTAAGGTGGAAATGAATATTAGATTTTGCATTCGAATTCAATAATTTTAAATAAATATAAATAGGAACATAGTATTTGATTCGATATGATTGTTTACCATTTTTACCTATTATATCTCAATACGTTCTGAGTGAGAGTGATGTTATCCTCTGGAGATAGCATGTGAGGGTCCAGCTCGCCTTGTACTTCATCCTGAGACATATGTAGTGTTGCAGCCTCCTTGGTTGCGCTTCAAAACACTCCTAAAGCACAAATATAAGTTTGTAAAAACTTCAGGATTGAGAATAGATCTAAGAAAATTTAAATAAAATTAAGAATAAAATACAGTTAATATCTCTAATTAAGTTATAAATAAGTCTCACCACCAACTCAAGATTTGCTTTGATCTTATCCTGATTCTTCTCGTCATTCCTATAACGATCATGGAAGGTACCTTATACCAACTATGCCTTCAAATTTATCGGCATTATTGATTTTCCCTATCAGATTATAAATTTATGAGATTTCATAGTCATACTAAGCATTAAGATCATTCAAAGCTTTAAATAATGTATGTCGTATCTCGACAATAACCATCCTCCAGATTGGCATAAGAATGTGCGCCCAAGTAGTGGCCATGCATCTTTGTCCTTTGATTTACTAATCCCTTCGTTGATTTATTCTTTAAAAAAATTATTTCAGTAAATATGTAATGAATGAATATATCATGTAAATAGTGTAGTTTTCATAAAACTAACCTGTGCAACAACGGTGTCCCAATATATGAGGAGAGCTGTGAAATGAAGCTCGTCAACCCTATCATCGAGGTTCAAAAACCTCTACCAGTCCTCTGAATACCTATCATAGGTTTCTTGTTTAATCTGATGCCTCCATTGTTTGAGGACAACTTCAATCTTGACATTAAAAATATAGTGCCAAGCCCCATCAAAGTCCTCAAGACAGAAGCTTTCTTGTAAATTTGTGTACATATTTGTTTGTGGGAAAATTGAAGAAGAAATGAGAATAAAATTTTGTATTTATCTCTCTAACTGACTTAGAAAAAGAATGAATACAATCTCTCTTTACAATCTCTCTCTAACTGATTTAGAAAAAAAGTACAACCCTTCTATATCGGTTTCCCGAATTTCAAAAGAAAGTAGGGATCAAGGAAAACCGTCCCCTTCGTTTAAACCTGGGTTCTTCTTTGTGTCGATAGGAGCTTGAATCTTGTATCCCGTTGACAATCCAAACACCTTACTTCATGGAACTTGGTAGAACTTTGAACGAGTTTAAGAAAACTTGCGATGCAAGTTTCGAACTCTAAATTAATGAGTTTAAAACTCTGTAAAAGAGTTGATTTCGAAAAGGAAATTAATCCTTTCAAATTTAACCGAAATGGTTCACAAGCCAAGGGCGGAAGCTCCAAGAAAAGCCTTTACAAAAACCTCCACAAAAACTGAGAAGATCAAGACTCCAAATGCCCCTCTTTTCTAAGATCTTTTTTCGATCTCCAGATGATCCAAAGATTACCGAAGTCTCTCAAAGATTTGATCCAATGATCCCAAACCAAGATCCCAACCCCTTTTTGAACTGAGTTCTCAGCTATTTATAGGGGTTTAAGGGGTGTAACTGCCCCCTTAAATTGCTCCTTAATGGGAGCTTAATTGCCCCATTAAGTGGAAAGCCATTTTGAAACGGTCAAACCCCCTTGTATTGGTCCATAAAGGGGGCACATGAGGTGTAACTGCCCCATAAATCTCTCCATAATGGGGGCTTCATAGCCTCATTTCGTGGAAAACGGGTTTAAAACCGTTCAAGTCATGTTTGAACTAGTCAAACGTAAGATTCATGTTCTGAAATGAGCTCCGTGTCTTGAACCTAGAGCGTGGTGGTGAGTTCTGCGTATTGAGCTG
>BQKN01064812.1:158159-170747 GCA_022839385.1 Asparagus kiusianus
CGAGTATGACCTCCCGTTTGGAATTAAAACATGAAGGTGGACCTTCGCGTTTGGCCTTGAAGAGATTGTCAATTGTAATATCTTTTCTCAAGTTCTACAATGATCGTCAGTTTGTAATCTGTATGAAGATTATGGAACTTACCATCTTTCTTCTCCATCTTCACACTGATGAGGATAAGCTATCTGCAATAATTTTTAGACAGCCTACAATATTTCATTAGGATAATTTAATATCTATTAATAATCAATAATTAATGAATAGCAAAAGTAATATAAAGTTATCATAAGCTCATTCCATATCTATTCGTAGGCGGTCCACGGTAGTTCTCGAAAATTAAGATAAGGATTGATGATGTTTGCTCTATATACCAAAACCCCGATATAATTATTGAATCTTGACAACCAAGCACCAATGGGCAATGCATCATTATTCCACCGAATAATGGCTCTCATGCCTCTTGGCAATTGTTTGGACTCAGTCTTGCTCCCGCCACGTCGTTCCTCTATACGATCCGACTTAGCACCTATAATAATAACAATATGATAATATATCATGTAATCTATAAATATGAAAATTAAAAGTATCTATTAGATTTACCATTCGCTTTCTCCATTTCTTTGGCTGTGAGTGCAACAACTTTTCTAGCCTCCAACATAGGCATCAATTCCTCCAACCTTCTCGCAGCACGTGAGCGGTACTTTATTGATTTAGCTCTGGACTTAATCGAGCCTGGAGGAAAGGGTAAACTGTGAAACTCATGTGTCTTCGGACACAAGTCGGTCTGAAATGTAGAGGAAGGAAATGATAGCGTCCACGAATCATCTACACAATAAAAGAGGATAATTAATATAAATTTTAAATTGATTGTAGGAAGTTTAAAAATCACTGCAGATAGATAATTCCCATCAAACACCAATGATGGAAGTTATAATTTGACGACTTCCAGAAGACTATAATTTGAAGACTTTCATGTGGATCGATGAAGGTTACAATCTGACGACATTCGCAACAACTGATGAAAGCTCTAAATAACAGCCTTCACAATCAACATCGGGAGTTACAATCTGACGACTCTCATATTTTCAAGGAGCCAAGACGAAGATTACAAGATGACGATCTTTACAATGCTCTAGCAAAAGAGACTACAAATCGACGGTCTCTTCAAACCAAAACGCGGATATCTCTCAAACCGTAAGGAATTTGGCAAAACTAACGGAGTAAACCGAACCCTATGGGATCAGTTTAGTTGGCTCATCTCGTCGAGATAACCGATTTTTATATATAATTCGTCTAATTCCGACTTACAGTTTGAAAGTTATGACCTGTTCTTCGCAGCAAGTTCTAAAGTCCGTCTGCAAGACTGGACTTCGTCTGAACATTAGACTTAGGCTGAAGTTCGCCAAGCCCGCCTAAGGCTCATATCTGCATTATAAAGTCAAAACGCAGAGTTCGTGGATTTAAAACGCAGAGTTCAACTCTGCGTCCAACGATAAAAACGCACAGTTCATGCAGAGCCCAACTCTGCGTCCCACGACAAAAACGCACAGTTCATGCGGAGCCCAACTCTGCGTCCCACGACAAAAACACACAGTTCATGTGGAGCCCAACTCTGCGTCCCAGGTCCAAAAACGCACAGTTCATGTGGAGCCTAACTCTGCGTCCCAGGTCTAAAAACACACAGTTCATGCAGAACCCAACTCTGCGTCCTAGGTCCAAAAAACGCATAGTTCATGCAGAGCCCAACTCTGCGTCCCAGGTCTAAAAACACACAGTTCATGCAGAACCCAACTCTGCGTCCCAGGTCCAAAACGCAGAGTTCATCTCTGTGTAGTGCGACCTATGCGTTTTCAGCCTAAAACAGGCCCAACTCTGCGTTTCAGGTCTAAAACGCAGAGTTCGGGCCCAGAACGCTGTTTTCAGCGTTTGACTTGTTCAAGCACGATTTGAACGGTTCCAGAACCATTTTCTCCCCACGATTTGAGGGGATCACTACCCTATCATGGAGAGATTTATGGGGGGCAGTTACACCCTATTAAACCCTCATTAAGGAGAGATTTAATGGGACAGTTACACCCCTACATCCCCTATAAATAGTGGGAAACTCAATTGAGTTGGGGCTGGCTTTTTGGACCTGAGAATTGGTAGCAAAGAAGAGATCTTCGGCTGACTTTTTGGGGGAATTACTGGAGCTTCCTGCGGCGACAAAGTTCCTTGAAGCCTTTGGCCTTGGCTTGTCAAACCGATTTTCTGTTAAATCAACTCTTTCATAGAGTTTCAAACTCGTTCAGAGTTATCAACTCATCAAGAGTTCTAAAACTTGCTTTGCAAGTTCTCCACAACGTCAAATCGTGAGGATAAAATCACGTTCTAGTGAATCAAGACGTTCGGATCATCAACGAGAAGCAAACTCAATGCGAGCATTCGAGCGAGGCATCTCATCGCTACCGTGAAGAACCTAGAATTAAACAAATGGGAGAATCCAGATCATTCTCCTCTGTTTTGTAATCAGGAAATCCAATTGTAACTGAGATTAAAGGAATACAAATCAAATTTCCTTCATTTCTTTTTACTCCAAATTTTCCAACAAACAAAAGATGGCGACTTTGCTAGGGACTAGCTTCTCTGATGAAGAAGTGGTGGCACAATCCGACGTCAAGCTCGTTGGAACAACGGTCGAGACTCTCGTCGTGGAGTTTGATCAAGCCAAGTTTGAGAAGGCCCTCTCCTCCAGATCCCTTAGCCCCAGGGCTATACGCAAGATCCATAAAGTTTCTAAGGAGACTAAAGCTCCAGTTGTGGTGGACCCATCTAAAGACTATCTCCCCTGGGGGTTGTACTGTTCATACAGTCCCCTCTCTAAAGGAAAAGACTTAGCTTCGGCACAATTCCAAAAAAAACCAACCCTCTAATCAACGCGAGCTCCGCGTTTGTGAGCCTCAACACGAGATCTGCATAAGCCAAGCTAAACGCAGCCCTCAGGGGTGTGTTTACCAAATAAAATGCAACCCTCAGAGGCGCGTTCTAACATCAAAACGCAGACCTCAAAACTGCATTGATCTGGAAGAACGCAACTCTCAGGAGTGCGTCCCAGAACCAAAACACAACTCTCAGGAGTGCGTTCAAGATCCAAAACGCAGACTTACGAACTGTGTTAACAGACAAAAACGCAACCGACAAAGGTGCGTTTCATCAACAAAACGCAGACTTCGGTCTAGCGTTAGTAAAACAGAACATGACCCTCGTGTTTCTTCTTCAGAACACGATGCGATTCGTCGTGTTCAAAAAGATCAACGTGGATCCAAGATCCATGCTCACCAAGAGCCAATCCTGTCCAATCATAGACTGGGGTTTCTAATTCAAACCTCATGATCAATGAGTAATTCTCAAGTCTTTACAACAGACTTTAAGAGTTCATATCGAGAGAAAGACCGATGCAATAAGTCATTCGTTCATTCTAATATGAATGACTGATTCCTACG
Organism: Asparagus kiusianus; assembly: GCA_022839385.1. Lineage (NCBI taxonomy): Eukaryota > Viridiplantae > Streptophyta > Magnoliopsida > Asparagales > Asparagaceae > Asparagus > Asparagus kiusianus. The sequence goes on from BQKN01064812.1 coordinate 161,640, forward strand.
GTCCTCTCGGGATGTCAATGCTGCTCATATGCGGCCAAACTATTGATGTTCGACCAATTTATGAACGTTGCTTTGCCTAACCAACGATGACGTTCTCACAGGAAGAACTCTCCAGAGACCGAATATCCTGGGGTCACTATCAATGTAATCGGTAGAGGGAAAGCTTCGGGTCCTAGTTCCGAGGACTCTGAGATAAGTCGTTCACCGACTATCAGAGAAATCACTAACGAGTTTGAAGGAATCTACCAACGCACTCGGACGCGAACAGGAGCTATTCCCCCTGTTAACTATCGGAGGTTAGCCAGAGGAACCAATTCCGATGATGAACACTCAGCCATTGCAGAGTCCCAATCATTAAGCTCTTTTGTTGAACATGAGAGCTCCGCTTATATGACGGGAAACCATGAAGATCTCGCGAAGAGACTTGATGAGCAGGAGGCCATGCTCAAATCTCAACAGGAGGCCATCAATGAACTCATGGCCCTGTTGACTCAAATCGTCGCAGATAAGGCCAAATCTCAGGAGATAGAATCGCCACCTAGACAAGAATCTTCCCGGAGAGGAAAAGCGCCTTCATCCTGACTTCACACAAGCAAAGGGAAGAAAAAATTGGTTGATGGTGCTGCTTCTGATCAAGAAGCCCACAACTTGGAATCTTCCTCTGATGAATCAAAAGAGACTGAGAATGAGCGGAATCTCCAATCTGCCAAAATGGAAGAATTGGAAGCCCGCCTCAATGCCATTGCTAACAGAAGCGAGCTCCAAGATGAGGGAGTTGTCAGGCCTTATCCTGCCGAATGGGATGCAACCCCTTATCCTCCAAAGTTCGAAGTCCCGATGCTACAAACTTTTGACGGCATGGGATCACCGAACCAACATATCTATCATTTTAAGTCACAGACTAGAAATATGATATCAAACGGCACTATACTAGTTCGATTGTTCATTAGCACCCTCAAGGGAATTGCCTTTGAATGGTTTAGGAAACTGCCTGCGGGCTTTATCCAAAAGTGGGCGGATCTAGAGAGACTCTTCCTATCAAGATTCTTTGAAGAGGATACAGAAGTCTCCATCCATACCCTTCTCGCCACTAAGCAGAAGAAGAGGGAGTCCGTCAAAGCCTTCATCGGGAGGTTTCGAAACATGGCTCTGCGATGTCCGACAGGTATAACATAGTCTACCTTAGTAGAGACCTGTCGACACAACTTACAAACTGACCTTCTAACGCAAATGAGAGTTGCAGAATGTTGTTCCTGGAGACAACTACTCTCTCAAGGCGAACAGGCTTAAAAGATTATTGTCAGGATCAAATCTGAAGAACAAAGTAGGCAGGACCAACCTGAGCAATCTGACCAAGCCTGATCTTCTCAGTCAGATGGGGAAGATACTACGGCCACTGAAGCCAATCCTCTTCAGTAGGATGGTGGATCCAATAACTATCATGTTAATAATTACCTCTGATAGTCAAATTCGTTAGATAGCAGCCCACTAGGCGATGTGTCATGTCTATCCTTTTCCCCCTGTACTTGTTCAAGACTGGGGGTTGGTTTATTTGTAGTTCATTGGATCATGAATAATAAATTTTTGAGTTGTCACATTCAATAAAATATCTCTGTCAACCACGAAATCTACCAAAACTATCACGTTAATGATTATCTCTGATAGTCTATCAAATTACTAATCTTCTTCAATAGGATGGCGGGTCCACCAAAACTATCATGTTAACAGTTACCTCTGATAGTTAAACTTATTAGATAATGACCTACCAAATGATGTGCCTCTATTCTGACTTCATGGATAGTGCCTCACAAGACGATGCGCCTTGTCTACCTCTTTTTATTCCCCTGCTAAGTCTTAATTAAGACTGAGGGTTGGTTACTTGGAATCCACTGGATTAAGAGTAACGAATCTTTCACATCATCGAGTTAACATTACACTTTTGACGATCATCACCCCTACAGAGTAAGAATGCAACTTGCAGCACTCACAATTTATCACGTTAACAATATACCTCTGGCAATCAACTTATCAATCCTTGTTAATAGGATGATAGGTCCTCAAAATTACTCAAATCGCAATCTTCCCCAACAAGACACTAAGTATTCAAAGTCTTGTTCAAATCACAAGTATCAAAATTCATGCTTCTGGTGATAAACTCACCTAGCAAGTTTCCCCAGCGAGACTCTAATTCCTAAAATCTTGTGCAAGTCACAAGTACAAATTCCTGTCAAATTAATATCATACCTCTGATAAATTCACTTATTAATCCTCTTCAATAGGATGATAAGTCCACAAAGTTTCTCCAATCGTAACACAAATCCTGTCACGTTAACACTAAACCTCTGACAAATTCACTTATTAATCATCTTCAATAGGATGATAAGTCCACACAGTTACTCCAATCGCAGCACAAATCCTATCACGTTAACACTAAACCTCTGGCAAATTTACTTATCAATCATCTTTAATAGGATGATAAGTCCACAAAGTTGCTCCAATCGCAACACAAATCCTGTCACGTTAACACTAAACCTCTGACAAAATTAACTTATCAATCCTCTCTAATAGGATGATAAGTCTATAAAGTTGCTCCAATCGCAACATAAATTCCCGTCATGTTAACACCAAACCTCTGACAAAATCCACTTATCGACTCTCTCCAATAGAGCGATAGGTACTCAAAATTGCTCCGATCGTAATATTCTTCTTGTCACATTAATATCACACATCCGACAAAATCAACTTATCGACTCTCCTTAATAGAGTGATAGGTCCATATACCCGTCAAGTTAATATCACACCTCTAATGACCAAATCAACTTATCGACTCTTTTCAAAAGAGCGATAGGTCCATAAAATACTATTAGGTTAACATCACGCCTCTAACAGTCAAACCCCCCAATAAACTTGTTAATCCTTTTTTCAACAAGAGTAGCAAGTTTTCATTATAAAATCCCCACGGATTAAAGATTTTCTAGAATTATCCTAGTGATAATAAAAAATTCTAAATTTTACTCTAAGTGAAAATTCATGCCAAGTTAATACTACATCTCTGGCACTTCCAACTTTCTTTCAGTGTTTCAAGTAACACAGGAAGAAAATGTGACAAAGTCTATGTATTCAAAATCGTAGCTAGTGATTATCATTAAATTAATAATCTCTGAATCCATACCTTGCATGTATGGGGAATTTTATTCTGAATCTTAAGTAGGGATAAGTCAACGACTAATACATGTTGCCAGTTAGTCTTTTCCCGTAAAAATAACAAAGTCTATGTATTCAAAATCATAGCATCAAGTCTAAGAGGGTTCATTCTCTTAGCACAATGTTATATGTGAAACGGATTCAAATAATTCACATGCTAGCCCGACTCAAACGGTACTCGGTAAAGGCTTATCAAATCCGTAGACGGCTGAGGGTTTACCAAAAATCATATGAATGTTTACAGGCTCATAAGCTTAATGGATGTGAGCCGAGACTTGAAACAGATGAGCTAAAGACAAATCTCAAAGACTTAGTCAAAAAAAAAGCATGAGAGCCACCTCCGCATCTCAAGTCGAAACGCCAAGGTCAGACCAGCATTGCAAACACCAAAACGTCGAGGTCACACCCGTGTTCCAAATTCAAAATGCAAGGGTTATGCGTGGCAAATACCTTCAACCAAGATGCCTTCAAAACGAGTGTAGAAAACAACTCCTTTATGACAAGGAATCAACAGCTCCAAGATCATAGTTGAGATCCAAAGTATTCCGGAAATTCGTCCCAGTCAACCGCGAACTTTCGAAAACTTTGGAGGGGGTTCTGTAGGATGTCTAAAAATCACTACAGATAGATGATTCCCATCAAACACCAATGATAGAAGTTATAATTTAACGACTTCCAGAAGACTATAATTTGAAGACTTTCACGTGGATCGATGAAGGTTACAATCTGACGACATTCGCAACAACTGATGAAATCTCTAATTAACAGCCTTCACAATCAACATCGGGAGTTACAATCTGACGACTCTCACATTTTCAAGGATCCAAGACGAAGATTACAAGATGATAATCTTTGCAATGCTCTAGCAAAAGAGACTACAAATCAACGGTCTCTTCAAACCAAAACGCGGATATCTCTCAAACCGTAAGGAATTTAGCAAAACTGATGGAGCAAACCGAACCCTATGGGGTCAGTTTGGTTGGCTCCGTCTCGTCGAGATAGCTGATTTTCATATATAATTCGTCCAATTCTGACTTACGGTTTGAAAGTTATGACATGTTCTTCGCAGCAAGTTATGTTCTGAAGTCCGTCTGCAAGACTGGACTTCGTCTGAACATTGGACTTAGGCTGAAGTTCGCCAAGCCCGCCTAAGGCTCGCCTCTGCATTACAGAGTCAAAACGCAGAGTTCGTGGATTTAAAACGCAGAGTTCAACTCTACGTCCAACGACAAAAACGCACAGTTCATGCAGAGCCCAACTCTGCGTCCCACGACAAAAACACACAGTTCATGCGGAGCCCAACTCTGCGTCCCACGACAAAAAAGCACAGTTTATGCGGAGCCCACTCTGCGTCCCATGTCCAAAAACGGATAGTTCATGCGAAGCCCAACTCTGCGTCCCAGGTCCAAAAACGCACAGTTTATGCAGAACCCAACTCTGCGTCCCAGGTCCAAAAAACACACAGTTCATGCGGAGGCCCAACTCTGCGTCACAGGTCAAAAAACGCACAGTTCATGCAGAACCTAACTCTACGTCTCAGGTCCAAAATGCAGAGTTTATCTCTGTGCAGCGCGACCTGTGCGTTTTCAGCCTAAAACAGACCCAACTCTGCGTTTCAGGTCTAAAACGCAGAGTTCGGGCCCAGAACGCTGTTTTTAGCGTTTGACTCGTTCAAGCACGATTTGAACGGTTCCAGAACCGTTTTCTCCCCACGACTTGAGGAGATCACTACCCTATCATGGAGTGATTTATGGAGGGTAGTTACACCCTATTAAACCCTCATTAAGGAGAGATTTAAGAGGACGGTTACACCCCTAAATCCCCTATAAATAGTGGGAAACTCAATTAAGTTGGGGCTGGCTTTTTGGACCTGAGAATTGGTAGCAAAGAAGAGATCTTCGGCTGACTTTTTGGGGGAATTACTTGAGCTTCCTGCGGCGACAAAGTTCCTTGAAGCCTTCGGCCTTAGCTTGTCAAACCGATTTTCGGTTAAATCAACTCTTTCATAGAGTTTCAAACTCGTTTAGAGTTATCAACTCATCAAGAGTTCTAAAACTTACTTTGCAAGTTCTCCACAACGTCAAATCGTGAGGAGAAAATCACGTTCTAGTGAATCAAGACGTTCGGATCGTCAACGAGAAGCAAACTCGACGCGAGCATTCGAGGGAGGCATCTCATCGCCACCGTGAAGAACCCAGAATTAAACAAAGGGGAGAATCCAGATTATTCTCCTCTCTTTCGTAATCAAGAAATCCAATTATAACTGAGATTAAAGGAATACAAATCAAATTTCCTTCATTTCTTTTTACTCTAATTTTTCCAACAAACATTGATCATTATGAATTATTAAATACTAAATACTAAATACTAAATACATATATCATTTAACAATAATTTTTTTTTTGTATTAAATATATTTGAAACATATAGAGAAACTAATTAGACCACTCTAGCGACTGTCATAGGAAGGTTTCTATCAATTAAGAATATAGTAGTGCTTACTCCAACTTCGTATACTTTGTATATTTTTATTTCTTGAAAATTTTGATAGCACCTACCTGTTGTTCTCCCTATACACTGTGCGGATGTTATTATGCGTATCAACAATAGACCAAAATACAGAATAACATATGCTTATTGTACATGGAGAACAATGAATACGTACTACCGAAACTTTTAAGAAATAAAAACATACAAAGTATACAAAGTTGGATGTATGCACTACTATATTCTTAACCTGTCCGAGAAGGACAGATCTAATAATTACAAATTTCAATACCAATTTTTTCTTCGTATAATATAAATAAATGATCATTTGTGAGAGAAAACTTTGTCTCCTACCAAAATATGAGTCGTCTATCTTATATTATAAGTCCAAAAAATTGGATGTAAATATTGGATGGAAGTCTAGGTATAATATTATTTTTTCATTCACCTAAATTGGATATATAACATATTATTAAAAATTATAATGTGTTATATATAACTCTATTTTTTGAAATTTTTTATGTCACATATTTTCACATCACAGACTTACATAATCACACATACTTATACCACGAACGAAACTTAGTGTAAATCGGCCATCATGAATCGGTTGTTCAATTAGGATTAACTAGTATGTACCCCGTGCCAAGCACGGTTCTCGCCTCTTTTCTACCATTGCACTTAGAACACAGTATATGTTTAAACAAATTTCCCATATAACATGTACATGAAGTTGCTTGAGTGACAACCAATCATGAATTTTTACGAAGGAGTTATCTCTTGATGCATATTTTACTTCATCATACAAAACAATACAAACTAACCTCTTAACTATATCGTGCATCAAAGACAAACATTATAATATCATATATTTATCCTTAGGGGGAAAAAAGAAACGAAGCCAGTAAAAAGAAGAGAAATAAGAGCAAAACCTGAAATAGAACTATTGTAGGCTTAAACGGGGTCTTGTATTATTTAGGCGAGGAAATTTCCTACTCCGAGATCTTCTTAATGACCTTCTCCATCACCTAAAAACCATAGAAGTTCCCCATCACTGATTCTAAGAGAAAAATTATAGAATATGATAATTGACATGTCCAAAAAAATATTATCAAATATTAAAATCCACTACCATAAATCATCAATTAAGTTTAATAATCTCTTTATTAATGTGTCTTTTCAAAAATTCTTTATTAATGTTAAAGAGAAATAAATAGAAAATTGTGAATGTAAGGTTATTGAAGTTGAAAATAGTAATAGATATAAACTTTACAAACATATAATTATAAATACTTCTTCATCTGTTACAACTTATAATTTACCCACACAAACACAAAATCTTTTCTTTTGCAAAGAAAAATATGACTCACACCAATAGAAAGAACATCCTTCTAATGTTTTGTTCCTAATCAGAAACATATATACTTTACAAATACACAATTATGAATTATGCCTTAGCATCAATTATTTATTCCTTTATTGTGCCATGGAAACTGAAATATCACAATAAAGATCATTCTTTCATAACTGTCATTACCCAAACTTCTAAAAATGATCCTAACTGTCATTGACGAAATTCAGAAACTTTAGCATTTATCTTCAATGTTATACCATCCCTAGCCATCATTAACCAAAATTTTAAAGATCACATAACTACTCAAAACTAAAACCAAAATAGCATAATAAAGGTCAATATTTTCAATGCATAAATGTGTGAAAAAGGCTGGTTACTATAAAAGACATACTTTGAAAATTCTTACAGAGAATAGTTATACAGTTTCCAGTTACATTGATTTGAGATTCTCCTTCTCTCCAACGACTTCTTATTTTTCGATATAAATTGCAACTCTTGAGCTCTCAAGTTCGACCTTAGAAGCAACCAACTTTTGAATATCTACAGCTAGCTGCACTTCTCCAGCCTTTTTTCTCTATACAAAGATTCCTTCCTCTCCTTCAATAATCTAAAATTTGCATCACTCTCCTTTTCCTTATCCTGCAGCTTCTGCATTGTGCCATCCAATAATTGCTCTCCCATCAAATTTTGCTCCTCTCTATAGCTAATCTCATTTTTCTTCTTCTCCAGATCATCCAGTTTCTCTTTAAGATCTTCCTCGAAGGAATTTCTTTTTTTATCCAACTCTAACTCAAATTCTTGATTCTAGGAATCCAGAGACAGCTTAAGATCACCAAGGAGCTTCTGAACCTTCAACCTCATAGAAAAATATAAAAGGGTCAAGCTTAATTAAGGGAAGAAGATAAAGAAAAAAATAGCTTAAAAAAGGTATTAGAAGTGTAATTAGAAACCAGTGATGAGAAAATTCAAAATCAGAAAATACACATATTTTAGCTCCTTGACCTATTGCAACCGACATGATTATGAAGTCTAAGAAATAATCCAAATCTTGACTCCTATGATGCATAGATGAAAAGTAGACATTTTAGAACATAGATTAAAAGGTTTTTACATTAAAGGAAGCATAAGATTTGCAAAAAAAATGTTAGAATTCATGGCAATTTCTATGATTCACCAGCTTTCAGTATTTAACACTATTAGCTGAAATTGTTTCAACCATGCATATGCATTACTTTGATGTTGGAGTTGGGTCTTGTTCGTATATTCATGATTGATAATTATTCAATCACTTTATTCAATAGAAAAGAAATATGTAACAACAAACAATTCTTTTAAAACCAACATATTAGAGGGGGAAAATTATGAATGTCATACTTGTAGGATCTTTTTAGAACACCAATAACAACTAATAAGGTAAGAAATTGGTCGAACTTGTAGCTATTAGATACCTTGATGAATTATTAATCTATTTTGGCTTGAAAAATGAGCATTTGAAACGATCCAAGAGAATTTACCGGCATACATAAAAATGAGCATTTGAAACGATTCAATGATGTATTGAAAAAAAATAAAGGCTATGGAGACAAATATAATGACTTTTGTAGCATGAATAATAATTAACAAATTTAGTTCAAGAGTGTTATCATAGTCTATAATGAAACTATTTTGACTAACATTTATCTAAAGCTTACATCAAAACTTAAAAAAAGGTAATATTTGCTACTTTAACCGTAAAAGAAGTTGATACCTGACTGGTTCTTCCATTCTCATCTGAAAATTTTTAATCAATCAGTTTGAGCCTGAAGCAAAGAGGATAACTAAACACACAACATAAGTCGATCAATTGAAATGATTAAAATGTTTAAAACCTAAAATTTGAAAAAGGTGAAAAAAGATAATTCGTACGAATAGCGAATAATTCCAATCACAAAAAAATATCAATTCATTCCAATCAAGCTCTCAAGTTAGTTACAGTTTTTCAACACTGTCAAATGATTTACTCAATGTCAAGAAACTTTCAAGCAACATGCAACTTGCAACATTTCCTTGTTTTGCAGGACATT
>BQKN01064812.1:181364-211439 GCA_022839385.1 Asparagus kiusianus
ATTATTTCCTGCATGCATAAGTAATTGCAATTATTGAATAGAAAAATAGGAAATTAGAAACTAAAATTGCAAACAATCTGCACTTGTTGAGAGTAAGTACCTGACTTTGAGAGCTCAACTCATCCAAAAGAATCTCCGATATAAAAATCCTAGGCAAAGGCAAGCTACATTTGTTACTGTACACACAAAGCTCTCAGCTTTTTTGCTGGAAACCTCAGTTCATCTCGTTGAGTATAACCAAAATCCAAGAAGAATGTCGCAACGGAATCAATCCCATGGCCATCTACCTTCAAAATTTAGAAAAATAAAAACATAGTATAGTAGTAATAGAATCAAGCATTAAAAAACAAAATTTCTACTCAAGTAAACTTTCTCCATGCTCGAGAGCGCCGATCTAAAGAACGATTGAGACTGCGAGCCTTGTGATATATTAAAAACAACAATTTATTTAAAGAACACCTCAATTCACGTTGCTTCTAAAACAAATATCCAAAATAAGAAAATATCACCTTCGTGGTTATTCAGTTAGAAATCAGGACACTGTGCATTGCGCTCCCAATCCCCAAATCGAGTTGGCCCCGACCCCCTGTTGCTCTATTTACGAAAACACCATTGTCGTCCTCTCTTTCGTCTTCTCCTTCCTTCGTCCTATCTTCACCGAGATCAAATCCTCCATCATTCAATAGAGGAGGCGAGAGAGGAGAATCGACCTTCGATTTCTCTGAAGGTTGTTGCGGCGGCGGAGAGAGAGGCGAACATCACGGGAGATTGGTGATCGTTATGAAACCCTCATTCATGTGTGCACGTGATCCGACCGCCGTTCGAGTCCGGTTACCGCGCTGAGTGGTCGGAATACCGCCCATTTCACTCGCATTGCAGCTCTCATCTTCTCTCCGAAGGACCTTGCTCTCTTGAAATCTATCTTTCCTTTTTTGATTTCCCCTGTATTTTTGTGAGATCTATTAAAGATGATGCGTAGGGCTAGAGTTTTGGATGAGAATCCTTGAAGAGATCTGAGATCGTTGTCGATGAGGATTGGTCTTAGTCTTGAGAGATCGATGCGGTCGGCGCAGAGGAGAGGTTTTCAGATGGCATGGCTGATTTTGTAGGAAAGGGGAGCAGCGATCAGGACTTTGAAAAGGTCTTAGTCTTAGCCTTTTTTTCTCTGGTGAATGAGGAGTAGGTGAGAAGAGGGAGAATAGATAATTTCATTATCTTAGTTGTATTTGAATTTTGAACAGTGTTAAATTTACTATTCAATTTACTGTAGCATGAACAGTTACTCTTTGATCCTCCTATTTGTATAAAGGAATAGATAGTTCACAAGTGTTTAATTAGATTTATGATTATAAGTATTGTTCAAATGGGGTAAAATATAGTTGAGTTAGGGTTAATGTATAGTTGAATATTTTCCAATTAGGGTTACAAGATTCGAACTCATTTATTTTTGGATCATAATTTAGGGTTTTTAAACTAAATTCAACAATAAACAATATAAAATTTAAAAATTTCAAATTTTTTTATAAAAATCATACCTTTGAGATGAGAGACGATAAGATCCAAAAACAACGGGCACGTCGTGCGGTGGTCACGGTCGGACTGAGGAAAAGGGAGCGGGAACGACACGCGAGAGGGAGGGGAGTTTAGGGTTTTCTTTAATTGTGGGGAGTGAGGCGGCGAGGGGAGAGGGGAGAGAAAGAGGGAGAAGGGATAGAGGGTAGAGCGGGACAAGGCCGACGGGGAGGCATGACAGAGGGGGGGGGAGGAGGGGGGATGCCGACGAAGCGGGGAGAGGAGCAGTGGGGTAGGGGGGTATAGCCGACGGGTATAAGAGAGAGAGGGCGGTAGGGAGAGGGGAGAGAGGGTGGGGGGAGGGGAGAGAGGGCGGTAGGGCGGTGGGGGATAGGGCCGACGCGGATGCGGGGCGGGGTAGGGGGAAGCTAACGAAGAGGGGAGAGGGGCAGCGAGGGGGGCAGGGGATAGGGCCAACGGGAGAGGGGTGTGAGGGCAAAAGGGAGAGAAGAGAGAGGGTGGTAGGGCAGTAGGGAACAGGGCCAACAGGGAGGTAGGGCGGGGGGGGGGAGGCAAGGGGAGATTTAGGTTAGGGTTTTTTTTTCAATTTTCTGTGAGGGAGAGATGGGGCTACTGTGGGGGTGGGGTAAAGGTTTGGGTTTTTTTTTCAATTTTTGTGGCAACTTACATGGAAATTCCGTCTAGGTTGCATCATAGACGGAATTTTCTGTCTAGGTTGTGTCGTAGATGGAAATTCTGTCTAGGATGACTAGTAAATTTTATTAAAAAATATTTTTCGTCTAGTTTGACAATCTAGATAGAATTTTCCATCTAGATTGCTTCAAACTAGACAAAACAAGCTAGATGGAATTTTTTCTGTCTAGTTGGCTTTAAACTAGATGGAAAATAATTTTGTCTAGTTTGTTGCATCTAATTTGCTCATTTTTCTACTAGTATTATGCAACAATTTAAAACATGAATTTCTCAGGGTAGTTTGTAAACCACATTTTAACTTGATTTTATTATTTTTTTGAAAGATAGTTATATGAGTATACTTTTGGAGCAGGGAGTACTCTTTTCTTTTCTGTAAACAATTATTAAATATATATAATTTTTGTTTGGGAAAATTACTTAGAGAAACCAAAATAAGTTGGAGCAAGCATCCTCCTCCCCATCCCCAAAACCATAACCCCCAAATCCTTAAATTGAAATATAAGTGCAACCAACCCCCAAGACACACTGCCCAAGAAACTCATTCCCAAATTACTCTTCCTCACTCCTCCTCCCCAACGCCGACATCGCTTCGATGCACACCGCCATCACCCACCTCAGCACCGTCATCCTTCTCGACCGCACCCACATCGGCCCCTCCAACCTCTCCCTCCCCCGCTGCCGTGGGTCCCCCGACTGCTTCGCCCACTCCGCCTCCTTCGACCCCTCCACCCTCTCCCTCTGCCCCCTCCACAAGCATCACCGAAACATGGTACTCCTCTGGCCAGTTCCTCCTTGATGGCTCCCTCCACCAGACTGGCGGTAACCTTGATGGCCTCCTTAAGTTCCGCAAGCTCAACCCCTCCGTCTCTGCCAGCTGGGTCTATCTCAGCTCCCTGTCCCTCGCCGCCGGCCACTAGTACTCCACCGACCAGATTCTGCCCAACGACTCAGTCATCATCGTCGGGCCTGTTGTGTCTTTTAGGTTAGATTTGGATCAAAAACCCTAAGTTTGATGTAACTGAAATTGAGAATTTGGGGCTTTTAATTGGATTTGACGGCAAAGAGGGTGTCGATTTGTAACTTGAATCATGGAATCAAATCAAATCTTGATTGTTGATTCTCTTTTGTGTTTGAGCCCCTTTTGTGTTTGTTGTTGTGGATTTCTTTGGTTTTGCTCGTTTCAATGAATTGTTGAATTACTCATGTTGATTTTTTTTAATTTTAGGTGTTAGAAATTAGTCGGCAAGCCTTGATGGGAGAGGATTTAATGAAAAACTCTGGCTTTGTCTCGAGGAGCAAATCAAATAAGGAGGAGGAGGAGGAGGAGGAGGAGGTTGAGAAGGCAATGAGGCAGATGTGTGGGCTTAGATTGGGGATAGGGAGGATGATGCAGATTCACTCGAGCCCGTCCGATCAGAATATGCATAGTTCTTAGGGCTCTGCTGTTGATGATGATGATGAGAAGGAGAACAAAAAATAATTTTGATCGAATCTTTTAGATTTCTCAGGGGATGATGACGAGGAGGAGAGCAAAAGACGAGTTCTTTTTCCCTTTTTAATTCAACTTCGGATCATTCTATGTGCAAATTCATGTTGTATGCGAATCTACAAATGGAATCTCTTCCAATGTGGTTATTAGTATAGTTGGTTTTGTGCAAATTTATCGTTTGGATGGTTAACATAGTTCATCAGTATGTAAAATTTGATAAGGAAATCGAAGTCAACTTGTTTAATTTTGCTATAAAATTCTGTTTGCCCTTCATGTGACAAGCCATCTTAGAATTGCTCCAGGTGTATTTTTATGAGAATATCTTAGGCTCTTAAACAATACATATCAGGACAAATGTTACATATTAACTACAAATATCACATACTAATATCCAGGTGTCCTTTTATGTGATATTTGTGTTAGACCCTAAGGCCGCTAGGAAAGAACCCTAGAGGAGGGTGAATAGGGTTTATGCTAATCTAATCCGATTTTATGCCAATTAAAACTTACTATCAAATATATCCTAGCAAGTATGATATGCTACAAGATGTGTGCAAGGATATACAATATAAATAAGGGTAAACAAAATGATAATGCAATAATGGCGATATAATAATATGCAAGAATAAATGCGCCAATGCCAAGCCCAAACACAAGGAAATAATCACGGAGTTCGGGCCTTCCGTCCTACGTCTCCGCTCCCCACTCCCGGGGAGAATCCACTACACAACCCGGTTTGGAAGTGCTCAGAATTATCACCTCTCACTAGGCCACCGACGCCACTCCTCTCGGTATCGACTCCATCCTCACCATACACTCCTCTCGGTATACAAGTGTATTACAAAGTGAACTTCATAAATTAGGCACAATAAATAATTATTCTCTAAACAAGGTGAGAACTCAATTAGGCTCAGCTCAATGTTACTATCTCTCACAACCCCAAACATATTATGAATACAAATACAATAAGCTCATGTGAGTATGTGTAACAATGAGATTAATCAAATCTAAACTCAATATAAAACTAGCTTTAGTAAGATGATAATCAAACAAATAAATATAAAGCTAGAAAAGAGCTTAGAAAACTTCTCAATAGATGACAAGAGATGGAGGGAGAATAGTTGATTGCTCAAACCCCAATAGATGATCTCCTCAAGCTCTTGTGAAATTAAATTCACAAACTCAAACCCTCAATTGCTTAAAAACTTCTAAACAAACATTAAACAAACTTAAATCCTTGTTTAAAACTCTTTTAAACTTGTTTAAAATATTTCATTAGTTCTTATGAAAGATGAGAGCAATGGGGTATTTATACCCACTTAAAACTTCAGCAAAAACCCCAAGGAAAAGACCAAAAACTTACAAACAAACAAATCAGAAAACTAGTCTTTACTGTGCAACGGCTCTCTGATAAGTCGACTTATGAGTCGACTTATATGAGTCGACTCAGCAGAAGAAAAACACAACTGGGCTACACTTCATAAGTCGACTTATGAGTCGACTTATACGTGCACAAACCTGAAATGCACAGAAAAAACTCAACTTTAAACTAGGTTTAAAAATATCAAATAAATTTAGAAAAATATAAAACTTTGGGAAATGATTGTAGACATGATAATACACATGTTACAAAAATTAGTTTTCTAAAAGGACCTTCCAAATATAAAATATCATTATTTTTTAAAATAGCTCAAAATATAAAAATGTAAACACATGAGTTTTGACATTTTAGCTTAACCATGTTTTGAAACTTTACAAAATGAATATATAGACTTAATAGAAGATGTATATCATTATTGTTAAGTCCATATACTAAGAAAATAATATTTTCACAAAAATACTTATTTTGCAAACTTTCAAAACAATAAACATGATTTCATTAAACTAAATAAAATTGATATTAATGAAATCATATGTAAGCATATAAACATGAAACAAAAATGTATTTTCCAATTATATTCAATTGTTTCATATTTAAACTTGAAAAACCAAGACAATAAATATGAAAGATGTAATTTCATATTTATATATACTTGGAAACAAAAACATGTATGTATACATATACCTATATATACCAAAACTAAATGTGTGTGTGTGTGTGTGTGTGTGTGTGTGTGCGTGTGTGTGTGTATAAACAAAGCTTGTGTTGTATATATATATAACTATATATCTACAAGGAAACCAATATAATATGTGTGTATATATGATTGAGCTTAAAGTACCAACACACATAATATAAACCTAAACTAATATTACCCAAGCTTGATCTTGATGTTCAATAAGCTTGACTTGGTATATATTGCAAATGAAGCTTGAACTTAGATCTTCAACTTGAATAGCAAGGCTTCAACCACTATCCCACCAACCTCCATTTGATATGATCGATATGGCGCAATCCATCTAACCTCCAACTTATTGTTTGTCTATAATAAATAACAAAACACAAACACACTAGACAAATAATATTAGATGTAAATTGTTTGTTAAATCATCATCAAAACAAGAAGGCCAACAATCTCCTCCTTTTTGATGATGACAAATAATTTACAAAAAAGATATATGCATGAATAAAAATGAATGTATAAATACATTCACATGCATATAAACAAGGAAATGTTATACTCACAATATTTCTCCCTCTTTGACAACATCAAAAAGGAGAAAGCAACAAGAATGAAGAGAGCGAAAGCTCCCCCTATCAATATGCATGAGTGAGTATAAAACAAGTATAGAGATTAGCTCCCCCTATCAAAATGCCATATAGAATATATGAAATGAAAGCTAAGGCAAAAACATATGAGTAAGCATAAATGAAAGATATGCTAAACATAACTCACATACAAACAAGACAATGAGAACACATATTAATATGTCATTTATGAAAGAAATGTCTCATTACACAATTATAAAAACATAGTGTATAAAAATAGATTTATGAAAACAAAGAAATAAGGAAAACATGAGAACCATGAAAAAAGTTTTTAAGTAAAAACAAATCACTCAAATGAAGTCATAAATTAATATTTGAGTCCAAAAACAATGTTTGATCAAAGAAGAAATTTTTCTTTGTATAACTTGATCAAACCACTCATAGAATATATTATAAGACACAAATAGATGATCCATAAGCACAACCGCATAAATATCATCATATAAGTGAAATATAATAAATTCAAAGTAACAAATCAAAACTCAAATTTTAAGAGAGGCAACAATATCAAGCTCTTGAGCTTGTTCCAAACTATATAATTATTTTAGCACCCGGTAAACATGATTTAGAAAATAAACACCCAATAAACCAGGGGGTTATATAAATACGAACCTCTCAACAAAAATCGACACTAATAATCATGAAAACAAAAGAATTGATCAAAGAAAAATTGTTTTCATAATAAAAAAAATTAAAACATAATTTTCAAAACCAAGAAAAATTAAAAATTAAAAGTAATACAATTCTTGGTTTTAAAAAGATTTTGGCACTCAATCATTCTTGGTGCCAGATTGGTTAGGGACATGACCCCTATCAATAAGGCTCAAAGCCCTAGGGTTATGAACCCTTTTGGGCACATTTGGTGCACTAACCCATTCATAACAATAATTGCTCAAATGACCCTTTCGATTGCAATTTGTGCAATGAAAGAGACTCATTTGTTTTTGTGGACCATATGCTCGTGCACGGGAACCATTTGCAAACAAAGATTGTCTTTTAAAATTATTTTGCAAATGATAAATATTATCAAACAAATGTGGTTTACTTGGGAAATTTAGCAAGTTTGAACATTTTTTCAAATCATAACAAAACTTCGCTAAATGGCCAAATCTACCACAAATATCATATTTAAAAATATGTGGTCTACTAGAAACATTTGGCAAACATGATTTTCTTTTCAAATCAAAACAATATTCGGCCAAATGACCAAAATAACCACAAAGATCATACTTGAATACACTAGCATGCTTATGATAAACTTTGTGAGAATGAGCATGTGAATGTGTAAGTGTACAAGATGAAGAAGCTACATGAGATGCACAAGGAGCATTAGCATTCTTATGTTTGTGTGCATCATAGCAAATTTAGATAAATGACCTTTTCGGCCGCAAATAGAGCACTTGTAAACTTTACTATATATGTGTGCATAATGAGTGGATGATTTAGATTTAGCACACATATCCATAAGCGTCTTATGATTATTAATGCATGTTTTCAAAGTTGAATCTAAAGATGAAATGCGTTTATTCACAAGATTCAATTCTTTATTTTTAGGCACATATGCATTTTTATTAGAAGTAGAACATAAATAGTCATTTATAAAAGAAGCAGTATCATTTTGTGTGTTCTTTACTTCTAACATGGTATTATTTTTGTCATGAGTTAAGTTAGCAATATCCAATTTCAAAATATTATTTTCCAAATTTAGCATATCATTATTTTCTTTAAGAGCATCATTCTCTTGAGAAATGATATCAAATTTGGAAGCTAACTTCTCATGATCGAATTTTAAACCTTCATGCTTGCTTTGTAAGTCAATAAAATTTTTATGCAATTTGTTATAGGCATGCAATAATTTTTCACTAGCACAGGCGAGTTCATCAAAAGATAAATCATATTTGGATTCGGACTCGTTTATCACACTAGGGCTATCGCCTAATGGCTGTGTGCATGAAAATGAAGCTCCACATGAACTAGAAGCGGAATCCTCCAAAGCTTGTCGGATCGCCTCCAAATTCCTTTGATGTGCTTCTATAAGTTTCCATAATGTGTAAGCACTATCAAAAGAATCAAGCTTGTTAGACATAGATGAATCGAACGCATTATGTAAAAATTCTAACAAAAGCTTATTCATGGTAAACATACGATGATCATTTTTATTCCATTTAGATTTCTCCGAAGTGGGCACAATATAAGCATCATCTATAATTTCTCATAAATCGAAGTGTCTAGATCGAACAAAAAGTTTGAATCTAACACACCATTGGGCATATGAGAAATTATCTAATCTAGGAGCAATATTGATGGCATAACCTAAACAAGGTGCACCGTGCATATCCATAATGTATATATGAGCAAGCAAGATAACAATAAAATCAAAAAACTAGATGTAATGACCGTAAAATTTTGATATTAGTTAAAATAAATTTTTGGTATTTTAAAATATTATTTTTAAAAAGAGTATTGTATTTTTCTTGATTTTCTAGAATTTTCTATGGTTTAAAAATCGGATTATATATTTATTTAAATGATTTTGATATTTATAAATTAACTTAGTGTAGTAAAAATTTTTAAAATTAATCTGTTGTGTTATCGATACTATTACATATCATTTTGAATAATATGTTGTATTATTTTTACTATTATGTATTTTTGTATAATACGCTGTATTATTAATTACGTATTATTTTGTACAAATTGTTGTATTATTACTACTATTGAGTATTATCCGTTGTATTAGTATAACTATTACGTTTTATTTTGTAAATTATTTTCCCATAATTATTTAATTTTAAAAAAATAAGTAATTATTTTTATTAATTATTTTTGTTTAAATAACTGAACCCATTTGAAAATAATCCAAAATTTTTGCTTCCCGTCAAACCCCCAACAACCATTCCCCCTAATCACGTTCTCTCTCTCTCTCTCTCCTCACTTTTTCAAGAAAACGGCTGTCCACGCGCACCGTAAACTTGGTCTAAACAGCTCATCATCAATCATATCTTAAATTTTTATTATTAAATTTTTTTATTTAAACCCTCACCCAACCCCTCTCATGCCCACCTCTCTCTCTCTCTCTCTCTCTCTCTCTCTCTCTCTCTGTCTCTCTGTCTCTCTGTCTTGATCTCGATCTCGAGCTCCGGCCTCCCCCGCAGCCAGCCCTCACCGCTGTTGTTGCGCCCAGGCCGCCGCGAGCAGCCGAACCCGCGCAGCCACCTCCGCCTCCCTCGCCCAACCGTGCCGCTCATCCATCGCCGACGAACCCCAGGCATGAGCTCCTCCACCCCTTCCTCCTCGAGCTCTGCCTCTCACCCGCGCTAACCGCCGACCACCGCCAGCCTCGTCGCCCGCCTACACCCTCAGCTCCGCCCCCGCCTGCACCTCGTCCTCCTCCCCTCCTTCTCCTCCGACGAGCTGCCTCAGTGCCCTCCGCCCAGCTCACTGCCGCCTGAGACCCGCGCCGCCGCCTGCACCTCCACCCCCTCTCCCGCTGTCCCAAACAGTCCCTCGTCCACCACACTGCCGCTCAGCCACCGCCAACCCGTCGCTCCGGCCTCCCCCACGTCCAAGCGCAGCCCGACAACCCTCCAGCAGCCCTTCTCCGTTCTTTCCCTATCACCACCGCCCCTCTGGCCGCCGACCTCCACCACAGCTCCACCCCTCGCGAGCCGCCAGTCCCCTACAGCCCATTGCCGTCCTCTAGCAGTCCGACGAACACCCCAAGCGCTGCCAACACCCGCATCTCTCCCTCGACAGCCGTCCAAATCCGCAGTTCGACGCCGCCGCCGATGCAGCCCCGTACCCAGTCGCGGACAGCCCTCCCCGACGCTGTTGCCATCGTTGGACAGTCCCTCGCCAGAGTTCTTCCATGCGCTCTCCTTCCCAGATCCGACCGCGTCGTCGACGTCGACTCGTTCGACGAAACCCCGAGGCAAGATCCTTATTCTTGCTCAGTATAATTTTAGATTGATCAGAGATTAATTATGCATAAGAACTCGTTTATCGAATAATTATTCGTTACAAATATAGAACTGTCGTGAACATATTGAACTGAGAACTATAACGTATAGAACTGTCATGGACGTAATGGACTGTGAACAATAACGTATGACCATTCACGTTGTAATACATATACTGTGATGACCTGCACGGATTTATTTAACGAATGATATTTAAAAGTACAAAAAATAATATTGTGATAATAGATACTATAAAGATAAAATAAAATAAAATTATTTTAGATTAATTTATGAATTTAAAGAATTTAATGACAAAATAATCATTTTAAAATAATTATAATAAATTATTTTGGTGAAAAATAATTTTAAAGTAATTATAATAAATTAATAGAATTTATTTGACAAAAGAATTATTTTATAATAATTATAAATAATTTAAAAGAATTTATTTTAGAATAAGTATCAATTTAGAATAATTTTAATAATTTAAGAAAGTTTTATAAAAGGAATTATTTTAGGACATTTATAAATAATTTTAAAGAATTTATTTTAGAAAAGGAATTATTATGAATTATTCATGGTTTAGTTTTCTTAATTTTAATTATGTGATATGCTATGATCTTGTTGTATATGATTAGTTGCATTTATTACTCTTTGTTATGTTTGAGAACCGTTAGAAATTCTTGACTTGTGTAGTCTGGTGTGTCCTGTTTAAGACTTAGAAACCTGTGTGTATGTTAACTTAGAAAAACAAGAGAGTTGGGGTGGGAAAGTCATGGTTCATGTGATCGGATAAGGCTGTTGATGTATCTTCCAGGCTCGCGCCAATGGTTGGTGTCGCCACTGGGGTTGGTTTGTAGGGCTAAAGTGAAGTGTGTACATCACTTTGGTCAGTGGAAAATTTATTTCGTCACCCGAGTTCTGTTTGAAGTTCGGACCAGGCAGAAACGGATTGCGTGCAGTCCTCTAGGCCGTATGTGTAGCGGGATTGGATGCACGTAGAGGATTTGTGAACAGTCAGTTATCCGATGACATGAGTATTAACTCTGTGTAAGATGTGACCAGTGACCTATTATAGAATGGCTAGTTACATGACCTTGTTTCTTAGCTAGGTATGATTTCTTGTGAGATACGGACCAGTTATATTTCTTTTCATACATAGATCGGGATTAATATTTAATTATTTTCAATTCGAGACATATGGTATATACATGAGGGTTTCCTTATTTGGATTATTTCGCTTGACGTACTACGTCTCGAGTTGTAGATTTTTAAGTATTAATTCCAGCTAGTGTATGACCCTGTACTTGGATGATTATTCTAATCGCTAGCTGCATGATCGACTTGTTACTTGGTGGATTTCCTTGGATTTATTCTGATTATTCTATTTACTAGTAGTAAATTATATTTAGATTATTGGTATTTCAGTTGCATGTTTCCATTGTTATTACCATTATTGCATTGGTCGCACGACCGTTCTATTTTTCCTTTTGGGATCTTGCCGTGTGCT
Source organism: Asparagus kiusianus (assembly GCA_022839385.1). Lineage (NCBI taxonomy): Eukaryota > Viridiplantae > Streptophyta > Magnoliopsida > Asparagales > Asparagaceae > Asparagus > Asparagus kiusianus. Next base: position 193,259 of record BQKN01064812.1, read on the forward strand.
ATACACGCTGACGTACATCTGTTTTCTCTGGTGTACGTCAGACTTAGAGGAAGAACAGGTCCAGCTGGGAGATCGCCAGGAGCTAGAGGATTCTCAACATGAGTGCCTTGCAGACGTAGCAGAAGAAGAAGCCGAAGCTTAGTCATTCCTTCCAGTTTGTTTTGTAGCACCTTCATTTCCTTTTAATCAGTGTATTTTTATATTCTCCAGTATTTCATTCAGATAGTTTTTGTATAATGGCACGTTTGACCCGAATATTATGTCTTGGATGTTATCCCATTTGTGATATGTATATTTTCTGTTCCGAGTTGTTTATTATATTCCCGCTAGTGTGATCGGGGACCTGTGCCTTCGTTTGTATTTCTTGACGCTTAGCGTATTAGATTGAGAAGACGGGATCTAGCACTTATCTCTCCTCAGTCTAATACGTCGCGGGTCCCTGGTATTTTGGGAAGCGGGGCGTGACACTAGATTAACACAAAAAAAAAGATAATTTGGATCTTTAACTCAAGGAGATTAGTCCTTAAATCAAAGAGCACTAAGCTCTGATACCAATTGTTAGACCCTAATGCCGCTAGGAAAGAACCCTACGGGGGTGAATAGGGTTTATACTAATCTAATCCGAATTTATGCCAATTAAAACTTACTACCAAATATATCCTAGCAAGTATGATATGCTACAAGAAGTGTGCAAGGATATACAATATAAACAAGGGTAAACAAAATGATCATGCAACAATGGCGATATAACAATATGCAAGAATAAATGCGCCAATGCCAAGCCCAAACACAAGGAAATGATCACGGAGTTCGGACCTTCCGTCCTACGTCTCCGCTCCCCACTCCCGGGGAGAATCCACTACACAACCCGGTTTGGAAGTCGGAACTTTTTTACACACTCGGTTTTCTAGCTAACCGAAAACTCTACACATTCGGTTATTAAGTCAACCGACAACTCTCACAAATCCTCACAAAGTACATACACAAGCTACAACCTCACGTATTGGTCCTCATGTACCGACTCCCTCAAGTGCTCAGAATTATCACCTCTCACTAGGCCACCGACGCCACTCCTCTCGGTATCGACTCCGTCCTCACCATACACTCCTCTCGGTGTACAAGTGTATTATAAAGTGAACTTCATAAATTAGGCACAACAAATAATTATTCTCTAAACAAGGTGAGAACTTAATTAGGCTCAACTCAATGTTACTATCTCTCAAAACCCCAAATATATTATGAATGCAAATACAATAAGCTCAAGTGGGTGTGTGTAACAATGAGATTAAAAATCTAAACTCAATATAAAACTAGCTTTAGTAAGATGATAATCAAACAAATAAATATAAAGCTAGAAAAGAGTTTAGAAAACTTCTCAATAGATGACAAGAGATGGAGGGAGAATAGTTGATTGCTCAAACTCTAATAGATGATCTCCTCAAGCTCTTCTGGAATTAAATTCACAAACTCAAACCCTCAATTACTTAAAAACTTCTATACAAACATTAAACAAACTTAAACCCTTGTTTAAAACTCTGTTAAACTTGTTTAAAATATTTCATTAGTTCTTATGAAAGATCAGAGCAAGGGGGTATTTATACCCACTCAAAACATTAGCAAAAACCCCAAGAAAAAGACCAAAAACTCACAAACAAACAAATCAGAAAACTAGATGTTACTGTGCAACGGCTCTCTGATAAGTCGACTTATATGAGTTGATTCAGCAGAAGAAAAACACAATTGGGCTACACTTCATAAGTCGACTCATGAGTCGACTTATACGTGCACAAACCTGAAATGCACAGAAAAAACTCAACTTTAAACTAGGTTTAAAAATATCAAATAAATTCAGAAAAATATAAAACTTCGGGAAATGATTGTAGACATGATAATACACATGCTACAAAAATTGGTTTTCTAAAAGAACCTTCCAAATGTAAAATATTATTATTTTGCAAAATAGTTCAAAACAAGAAAATGTAAACACATGAGTTTTGAAATTTTAGCTTAACCATGTTTTGAAACTTTGCAAAATGAATATATAGACTTAATAGAAGATGCATATCATTATTGTTAAGTCCATATACTAAGAAAACAATATTTTCACAAAAATACTTGTTTTGCAAACTTTCAAAACAATAAACATGATTTCATTGAACTAAATAAAATTGATATTGATGAAATCATATGTAAGCATATAAACATGAAACAAAAATGTATTTTCTAATTATATCCAATTGTTTCATATTTAAACTTGAAAAACCAAGACAATAAATATGACAGATGTAATTTCATATTTATATAAACTTGGAAACAAAAACATGTATGTATACATATACCTATATATACCAAAACTAAATTGTATATATATATATATATACAAGGAAACCAATATAATGTGTGTGTATATATGATTGAGCTTAAAGTACCAACACACATAATATAAACCTAAACTAATGTTATCCAAGCTTGATCTTGATGTTCAATAAGCTTGACTTGGTACATATTACGGATGAAGCTTGAACTTGGATCTTCAATTTGAATAGCAAGGCTTCAACCACTATCCCGCCAACCTCCATTTGATATGATCGATATGGCGCAATTCATCCATCCTCCAACTTATTGTTTGTCTACAATAAATAACAAAACACAAGCACACTAGACAAACAATATTAGATGTAAATTGTTTGTTAAATCATCATCAAAACAAGAAGGCCAACAATTTGTAGTTAATATGTGATATTTGCTATGTTATTCAAGTTTTTGATATTTATATGATTTATTACACTTGCTTATGTGACATATGATAGTTTCATGTGACATATGACGGTTTTATGTCACATATGCTATTTTTATGTGATATTTGTTATTTATACATGATATTTGAGTATTGTATGTGATATTTGGGTGTTGCTTGTGACATTTGTTGTTTATACGTGACATTTGGGTGTTGTATGTGATATTTGGCTGTAATTTGTTGATAGTGAATGTGCTTATTTGTCACATGGCTGTAATTTCTTTATATATAACACATGGCTGTAATTTGTTGTATGATATTTAGATCTAATAGAGTCTTTCCACATGTGCTTATTTGACACATGATATGCTTATTTGTCACATGTGGAATGACTCTATTAGATGTGACTTATATCACATACAACCCATATAACATTGAAATATCACATGATATGCTTATTCGTCACATGTGGAATGACTCTATTAGATATGACTTATATCTGTTGTATATGATATTTGGATGTTGCTTGTGATATTTGTTGTTTATACGTAGCATTGCTTGTTGTATGTGATATTTGGCTGTAATTTGTTGATAGTGAATATGTCATATATAAACACCCAAATATCACATACAACACCCAAATATCACATACAATATCCAAATGTCACGTATAAACAACAAGTAGCACAAGCAACACCCAAATATCACATACACCAACCAAATATCACGTATAAATAATAAATATCACAAGCAACACCCAAATATTACATACAACACCCAAAAATCACAAATCAGATCTAAATATCACATATAAGGTAGAACTATCACATGTAAGATTGAATTGTCATATATAACACTAAAATATCACATGATATGCTTATTTATCATATTTACGGTTAATTGTGATACATATATGTTCCCTCATTTTCACATTTAACCTTGAATAACTAAGAAACATAACAACACTCCCAAATTAAACTCTAATTGGATCAAAATCATCATTACAAAGGATTTTAACCCATCAAACAAAAATACATCAGAAAGTTACAATCCCAACCCACCATTCCATTTTCTTCGTAGAACCAATGTACAACAATGTGCAGTACAAACAATAAACTCAAAACTCAAATTTAAAGCAAACAAAATTCCCTTTTCTTCTTCTTTTTTTGGTGCACTGAATTAGGTACAAATCCTATGTCCTCTCCCTAAAAAAATCATCTTTTGTTCCCTTTCTCATCATCATCATCAACAGGAGAGCCCTAAGAATTGTGCAGATTCTAATCGGACGGGCTCGAGTGAATCTGCATCATCCTCCTCATCCCTAATCCAAGCCCACACATCTGCCTCATTGCCTTCTCAACCTCCTCCTCGTCCTCATTTGATTTGCTCTCCGAGTCCACAACCTCTTTGTTAATTGTTCACCCATCCATTCACTAGCATCTTCATCGTCTTAAACCCCGGCATCCAATTTTTCCCCATTGCATCCTTATAAACTCCCATGGCAGCCTCAAAATCTCCGTCCTGACACAAATAATGTATCAAGCTAAAATAACACCGACCCTCTCCAAGCACAACCCTTTTCTTCCCCATCTCCTCATACACTCTTTTAGCCTCCTCCAACATCCCTTATTTACAAAATCCAACAATCAAAAGATAATATATCACCCAATTCGGCTTCATCCCCTTCAACAACATCTCCCTATACAAATCCTTCACCTCCCTCGTCCTCGTCAACTTACATAGCCCATCAATCCTCACATTATACACCGAATTCGAACCCGGATTTAACCCATACTCTTTCATCAACCCCAAAACCTTATCCACGTCCTCCAACTTCTGCTCCTTATAGAAACCTGAGATCGCATTAGTAAAAGCAGTCGAATTGGGCTTGATTTTCCTCTTCATTTCATAGAACATCGAGTAGGTGGAGCGAGTGGAGCCCGATTCGGCGAACGACTTGATGAGGGTTTGTAAGTCTCGACATTTGGGACGATGTTGTAGGGCACGACGAGGTCGGTGAAGAACTTGGCGGCAGCGGGGTGGTCACCAGCGAGGAGGTAGACGAAGAGGAGGGAGTTGAGGGTTTGGGTGGAGGGATGGGAGCGGAAGGCGGATGCGGCATCGTCGAGGAGGCGGGCTTGGCCGAAGAGGGCAATGGAGTGGGACACATTACTAGCGGAGAGGAGGGGGAGATGAAAGAGAGGACGGAGGAGGGGAAGGAGGAGAGGCGGGAGACGAGGAGGGAGAGGGAGGTGCGGTTGAGGTGGGAGAAGGGGGAGAGGGAGGCGGCGGAGCAGATGAAGAGGACGTGGGAGGCGTCACCGGTGGCGGCGGGGAGGGGGAGGGATTACGGGGGATTTGTTGAGGAGGGAGAGGGCGGCGAGCGATTTTTGCTTGGAGGTGAGGATGACGTAGGGGCCGGAGGGGGAGAGGATCGAGGAGGGCGAGGTTGAGAAATGGCGGTGATGGAGTCGGCGGAGGCGGAGGAGCGTGGACATTGCAGCTTGAGCAGGTTTTAAATTAGGAAGTGATTTTCTTGGACAGTGGGTTTGGGGTTTGGTTGCACATATTTTTTTAATTTTAGATCTTGGGGGTTATAGTTCTTGGGTTGGGGTTGAGGATGCTTGGCCTAACTTTCTTTGGTTCCTTCAAGCAATTTTCCCTTTTTGTTTGGGTTGTCAAGTCTAAGACTCTAGGGTTTTTTTAAAAAATATTTTTTAAGCGAAGAAGTAAGTGTGCACCTTGAGCTTCACATCCTTGGTACATCATTGATTACGATAGATATGATTCATTTTATTTTGTATATTTGTGTACTTAGGGGATGTTTGGTTGTATGTTTTTATCATGTAAAAGGATGGAAAATGTAAAAAAGTGGGTCCCAATATCAGCTTTCATCACTTTCAATTGTTTGTTTGTAGTTGTGAAAATAGTGTAAAGTGATTTCATATGCTAATGTGGCTTGTAAAGTGATTTTATAAAAAAAGACATGATTTTAGGAGAAAGCTGATATTGAAGTCAAGAAAAAATAATAAGAAATAATTCCAACCAATATGATCATTTGAGTAGGGACCACTTTTTATACTTTCCAAACAAACAATTAAAGTTACATTTGCAAACCAAACAAGCAATTTATGATTCCAATGGAAGCAAAAACAAACAAAGAAAAATATAAAAATAAAATTGATAAGGTGGACAATAACTTTTTAAGTTGTGTCATAAATACACAACTTTACCAACAACAACCAAACAGCCCCTTAGGGTATTGTTGCAAAAAAGCCTCACTTAAAACTAAGAGGTAAAAAGATCAACGCGAAATTTTTTGCAAGTATAAAGATTTGGAGGGTAAATTTGTAAATACAATAAGGGGGAGGGGGGGGGGGGGGGGGGCGGCTAACAAATATCTAGATGTGGAGATAAATTGCAAACAAAATAGATTGAGGGTATATACACAAAAATCCGTTTGCGAAGAGGAGAAATTTTTTATTTGGGTTCATGATTCAACGTGCCAAAGATTGCAACTTTTTAGGTAACACAAAGATCGCATCTCTAAGACAATCAGTATTTTGACTAAACATTCACACGAGGGTGACGAATAAGCAAACAACAGAGAAGTGAGAATGAAATATAGTAGAAATATAGTAGAAACTTAATGAAAAGAGATAATTACTTATTCTAGTATGAGTAAAATGGTACAAATCCTAGAAACTCTAGCAGTAGAATACTCTTGAAATTAATAATAATCAATTTAAAACCCTACATGAATTTATTCCCCTTGTATAGGGTACAAAACAATAAAAAATATAAAACTATATCCTTTTCTTAAAGCTAAGAGAAATCCTTACATAAAAAACTTTCTATAAAAACTAGAAAACAAAAAGTAACCATGAATTCTACGCGCAGTTGAGCTTAAAGACAAATATCTTTGAAATGAATGTTGCAAATTAACTTTATGTATAAAGCGCTTCCTAAGATTTTTAAAAACATATAATAATAATGATTCTATAGAGCGAGTCAAAAGATATGATCCTCCAAAATGGTATATTAGAATCCGTCCGAAAATACTCTTTTGCTTCAATCGTCCCACTTTCGCATGATCGTATTTATTCTAAAAATATTAGTTATTGCCTCTACAGCATTCTCCTCTCCCTAAATAAAACTTATCCTCGAGTTTGGCTAAAGGAAAAATGGTCTAATTAGGTGAAACTCAGTCAAATCAGCAATCTTCTTCATCTTAAACTTATAGCAGGTTTTCTTAGGCTGCGGTTTCTTATGCAGATGATCTATCATCAGATATCTCTCATGAAATAATTTTAAACGATATGCTTATAAGCATCTGAACCCTACACAAAAAGAAAAGAACCAACCTTCGGCTACAGAATTTTCTAAACTTGGTTCACTTTGCAAAGGAGCTAGTGCAAATCGAAAACCATCGCTCGGAAGTGTAGAATTTTTTTCGTTCTGTAGATGGCTTCTAAATAAAGCTTTGACTCTTGGGATTTCTCATATAAGGACTTATGTTTGAGTCAAGTTCCTCCGTTACATCCTTTGATTTTTTTTAGAGTATCATAGTTGATCATCATTTGGTAAAATAACTGCATCCATGAACTTTGTAAAAGTCAAATCAACAACACTTAGTTTCAAGTCCATCTCACAATGTCTCCAGCTTGATACTTTTGTCTAAGATGGCTTACTGTGTTGTATTTCAACTCTTGACATTTCATTGATTTTGAAAACATCAATTCAATCTTGGAGCTCAATGACAATATTTGAATAACCAATTGAAGAGAACTTATTCATCACCAATTGTCTCCTTTTTGTTTTTGTTATTTGTGTAGTTATAGTTGTCCTGCTAGCTTTTTTGGATCCATAGTTGATCTCAAAATCAAACAAACTATCTTCTACAGGAACTGTATTAGAAGGAGAAAAATTCAATGCTATGTTTGACTGATTTATCTCTTTTCATAATTGAATTGCCTTGTGACAATTTTGAAATTGAGAACATAAGATTAGGTTGTAATCTGCAGGTAAAAGTATGTATCACAACTCTCTCTTCATGCAATGCTAAGTACTTCTCAGTAATTTGTGTTGCAGAATTCAATTGATTTGAAGTTGATCCCATCATGCTGCAGCTCCACCTTGCAACTTGTAGGCCACCAAAAAAACTTGCTTTCCTTCTAGGATGGATTGAAATTCGAAAAACTTCTCAATATGGTGAAACCAATCAAGAAACTCTTCAATGTTGAGGTTACCCCAAAAGTAGGGACAATTCTTAACCCTAGCACGATAATCAGGACTATGTTTCCATTCATCAACAACAACGTCTTCCTCAAGCACTCCAAAATCCTCAATATCTGAGTTCTCACCACCTTAATTTTGACATGAGCATGAACACTAGCCCTAGTAGGTTGATCATGAGCAACATCCCAGGCACGCACCTCATCATTGACTTCGTTTCGATTCCCTTTGTTTATAGCATAGTCAAGTTTCTAATCTCCGTGATGATTTTCTTCAATACGTCGATCTAGGACATCAACAAGTTGCCCAAGATCAGGGGGGTGATTAACTTCGTTATCATTGGTGGCCATAGTAGGAAATAACCTGGCTCGATACTAACTGATGTAGTGGAAGCATAATCAAAAGAGATTACTACTCAATCTCGTATGAGCAAAATGACACAAACCCTAGAAACCCTAGGAATACAAAACTTCTAAAATTAATAATAATCAATTAAAAACCCTATATGAATTTGTTCTCTTAAATAGGGTATAAAATAATAAAAAAAGTACCAAACTATATTTTCCCTAAAGCTAAGAGAAATCCTTACATAGAAAACTTTCTATAAAAATTAGAAAACTAAAAGTAATCCATAATTCCACACGTAGTTGAGCCTGAAGATGAATATCTTTGAAATGAATGTTATCAGGAGTCGCGAATTAGCTTTATTTATAGAGCACTTCCTGAACTTTCCAAAAATATATAATAATAAATATTCTATGAAGCAAGTCAAAAGATACGATCCTTCAAAATTATGTCTTAAAATCTGTCCGAAAATACTCTTTCGCTTCAATCATCCCAATTTCGCATGACCGGTTTTCTTCCGAAAAACATCACTTAGTGGCTCCGCATCAGAAAGAGAATAAGGGAAATAGTAGGAAAATGACAAAAAATAACATTCTTGAATTTTCAACCCATTTTTGGTTTTTTATTCGTTTATGTCAGAAAGTTGATGTTTAATTTGGGGAAGGTTAAACTTGATTTTTGGGTCCTTTAATCGGCTTTGATGCTTAATCTTCTATTGAGGATCCTAAAACTGTACTTCGCTGCACAAGTAAAAAAGGTTAGAGGCGCCGGACGTTGATTTCGTGACGCTCAAATCAATAACTGATTCTAATTAATTTGAAGAGAAAAAAAAAGAGTATAGTCTTGCTGACTTTGTATATGAAACCACATACATTGGGTTGATAGAAATCACTATTATTTATAGTGTTTATGGGGGCATGTTGGTAAATTTGGCTGAGTGTGTGCAGTTCTGGTTCAAACCATACTTTACAAGTGCCGGCGATTAATTGACCGAGTCGCCTTTGTACATTGATGTGATTGTTGAAGTAAAGACGTGTCCAAGGAACTTTGAAGGCTTTGGCTCAAAAGGTCATTATGACTCTAATACCACATTAATTGTTGATAGTGACAAGGCGGCAAAATGCAGACGCTGATTGTATGTTCATTAAATGTGGTGTAACTTTTGATGAATGCTTGTCAGGTCATTCAACTGCTCGAGACGTGTTGTGTTTGGGTCTGAGTGGAGAACGCCATTCGTCTCGGAGTTTGTCATCCCGGAGAGTCCGAATTGGGAGCGCCTTTTGTTCAGATTTGGATCACGAGGGCGGTTTGGTTTATCATGTTTATCACCCGCGTTGCACTTGCAAATGCTTGGGAAGTTGGCTAGTTAGTTATTACATAACAACTCTAATTCAGTTTGGTAATTTTCAGGATATAATATTATCATTTTAAAATCAATAAAAACTTCTATTATCAGGGTACCGAAGCGTTCCTCTAAATCTGATTCTGTTCAAAGCTGCTTACTATGAATGCGATGGAAATATTTATCATTAGAATCCAAACCCATTAAGGATCATAATTTCCAACTTCCAACTTCCATTGTTTGAACCTTAGAAAACTAAGGGGCTGTTTGGTTGGGTTGTTTTTGTTTGAAAGTTACTGTAGCTGTCATATAGCTGTCAGGCTACAGTAACATTCACTTGTTTACATTGTTTGGTTGTGCAAAAAAAATGCTGATGTGACAGTTAAAAATTTAATGTGGCAGCTTCTGACCATATCTCCTCAAAATATGGTGTTTTTGGGTGAAACTTACTATAGCTGTCAGAGTCAGTTTTTAACCTGGTTTCCTGACTACATTAACTTTCACCTAATGAACCAAACGGGCCCTAAATACAAAGTCAATTTACGTAATAATGATCTCACTATTCATTTTACAAAAGTCGAGGTCAAGAGTTCCAGAAAGAACAATTTTTCAAAACAGCCCCTTTTAAATTTTTTTATTTTCAAAATCGACCCTGTTTTGTTTTATTTACCAAAACCGACCAGTTTTTTTGATTAGCAGCCTAATCACATTCCTAAATAGTCGGGGTTGCCAACCCCGACTATTTAGGAGGGTGTTAAACCCTAATTAGAATCCTTAAACCATACAAATTTAAGTCTTAAATAGTCGGGGTTGGCAACCCCGACTATTTAGGAATGTGATTAGGCTGCTAATCAAAAAAACGGGTCGGTTTTGATAAATAAAACAAAACAGGGTTGATTTTGAAAAATAAAAAATTAAAAGTGACTGTTTTGAAAAATTGTTCTTCCAGAAAATGTGCTAATATATATTTTACTTAATTACACATCACATAGAACTTGGTCTCAGACGTTCTGGATTTGAATGCAATTAAATCCCATTGGTCCTAATATTGATCTTCCATCTTCCATCTTCCATCTTCCCCATTAACCAACTGGCGGCTTTTGCAAAAACTATCACTAGATCACCCTTTCCCAAATATTCCACCCAAAAAAATCCACCCACTCACTGACACAAATCGTCGCGGCCCACCTTAACAGTTTCACGAAACGGGTGCATATCTCTTACGCCATCCCGGTGTCATTCCAGCGAAGCAAACGAAACGAAACTGCTGCGTCCGTCCTCGCTTCAAACAAACGCTGTTCGATCCAAATCCGACGGCTACGATCCACGCTGGGCCTCAGCCAATAGAAAACGCGGTCTCTTCTTCTCCAAGAAAAGAAGCTTCTATTCCTAATTTTCTCGTTGAATTAATTGGTGAGGGCTTAATCCCCCTTCCATTATATAAATAAACCCTAGTACATTCCGTAGCTCTCCTCACCTAAAAATACTTCCCTAAATAGTCCTGCGAGAGATGGAAGACACTCGATCGAAGAAGTTGGTGGTTGTTGGCGGCGGAATCGGCGGCGCTTTACTCGCCAAGAGTTTGCAATTCGATGTGGATTTGGTTCTCATTGACCCGTATTGATTTCTTCCCTTCGCCTTTAATCGTTAATTGCTTATGGGTTTCCTTTTTCTTGGTTTAATTTGGGGAAATTGTTGGCTGCTGCTTATTGGCGGCTGTTTAACTTTTTTTTTTTTTTTTTGGTGATGGGTCCACTATTTAACCAATATATTCTTGCCTTAATCGTGGTTGTACGAAAAAATCATTTAAGGGGTCTATCTGCAAAAATAAAATAAAGGTGTAGTAAGTTCAAAACATAGTATAGTCAATCTGCAATTAGCCATAGGGAATTATAGTTGTTTTCTTTTTGTTTGTTTGTTTGTTTGTTTTGTTTTGTTCATGATCTATCTTTTCAAGCTGGAAGCTTGCTAGTATGTTTGAAGGGCTTATATCAACTTGATGAGTGGTGATGTTTTTCGAACAATTTTGTAACGTTGGGTCTTTATATTTTAGATTAGGGTTTTTTTTTCCCCCATGAAAACAACTTTTTAAAATATGATAGTTGTACGCGTAACCATCTTCAATTTTTAATTTATACAAAAATCATCTTAAAAGTAGGTTTAGCTTGCAATAAACCATTTTAGCTGATTTCTGGTCTAAATTTTCAGTCTATCCTCATAATACCCTTTCCCACGTTTTTCCACATAATTCACCCTTAACCTCAATTGTCACCGTATTCAATCAAAACCTAAACCTAACTTACATTCCCAACTCAATCAAACCCTAGAAATGAGAGGCGAGAACGTATTTAGAGGAGGATGCGGACAAAGCCCAGGTCGCGGATTGCCGCTTGGTTGCGAGGTGGGAGGAGAGCTAGGGGAGGATGGAGGATGTAGGGTTAGGTTTAGGGTTGTGGGGAAGATTAGTTGTTGGGAAGATTTCATTTTAAGGGTTTGATTGAGGTTGGGAATGAAGATTAGTGTTAGGGTTTGATTGAGTAGATAGGGGATTGAGGTTGATGATGGGTTAAGTGGGAAAATGTGCTTAATACTTGTATTTAATGAGGGTGTTATGGGGATTGAGTATAAATTTTGACCAGAAATCAGTGAAGGATGGTTGACTGAAAGCTAAATCTACTTCTAAGCTGGTTTCTTATAAGTTAAGATTTGAAGGTGGTTCCCATATAACCACCCTATTTTAAAGATAGTTTTCATGAAAAAAACCCTTTAAATGTCATTCTTGTTGAGGTGGTACATGATTTTTTCATGACTGCTAGAAACCGTGTGGAAAACTTGTTTTACTTTCTTCTTAGCTGTTTATGAGGCCTTACTGTTTGTAACTAGTATGACTTAACTACTTGATTAAGACTGGCTTACATGAAAATCCTTGATATATTTGGTACTTGATATTTTTCGTACATAAAGATACCAATGTTGCAAAGCGTGATGCCATCTCAATCCCATGACATGATGCATTATGTAGTGTCTAGTGTTTTTTGGTCTTCAGCAAAAATAAGTCATTATTGTTACATATTATTACTACATAATTTGTATTCCCTCTTTGAAACTTGTCAAATAACGAAGGTAAAAAATATTCTAACTAAACATTTAAAATCTCATATAGGATGACAAATTACCTGGTGATAAAAAATTTCACTTTTCATAGAGCATAAACTCCTGAAGTCTTTAAAACTCTTGTGTATAAGCTCAAGATTTCCTAAAGTTTTTCAAACTGTTTTACTCAACAATTTAGCAAACATTATGTTATGTTCATACTGCTCGAGCAAAAATCTTTTGACTCCAAGGCTCTGATAAATTCACATTATTTTTTGGATTTCAATGGCAATGGAAGTTGAACGAATGCCTCCTAAATGCCTAACTGCAAATAATTAACAGATTGAAAGTTCAAGAAAATTTAGTGAAGTTAACATACCACGTTTTGTAATATTCTAAAATAATGTAAATGTTGTAAAAGATAACTATAAATGTGTGTTCTGGTACTTTTATTTCTTCTCGCTCCATTTTTTTCCTTTACAGATTGAAAAGTATATTGCTCTGTGTATATGTGACCCTTGGTCTTTATTGACATAATTTCTTTCTTCTCTTTTGCTTTGATTACAGGAAGGAATATTTTGAGATTACTTGGGCGGATTTGAGATCTATGGTGGAGCCATCATTTTCTGAGAGAATACTGATTAAACACACTGATTACTTAGTGAATGGGAGAGTTATTACGTCCTCTGCAGTCAACATTACAGATAAAGAGGTACTGACAGAGGATGGCCAAACAATTGTCTATGACTATCTCGTCATAGCCACAGGCCACAAAGATCCTATTCCTACAAGAAGGAAGGATAGGATCGAACAGTTTCAGCAAGGTACGTTAAATGAGGAACTATCATACTGTATACTGAAACAAAAGCCAAGATGCACATTTAGCATATTTTAGAGCTTTGGCTCTTTATCTTCTTACGATTAGTAATTAATAACTATTTTTTATTAAGTTATCTAATATTGGGACACTTCCTGGTAGGATGATATGTTACATACAAAAATCCTCCTTTAGCTTGACAAGAGACCAGTAACACCACTTCGAAGCCCCATTAACTTGCAATTAACCTTGAGAACGAGTATTTCCCAGGAGTAAAGAGAAAACTTGTTAGATACAACATCTCTTTGAAGCTGATAAGAACACCACTTATTTATAGAGACAAAAGAAAACAACTATCCATCTCCTTCAAGTATGGGTTCACAATCAACTTTTCTTCACCGAAAGGAGGAAACTAACTAAAATATTTGATTAGCTAGAGATCTGTACTTTTATTATATATCCATCGGAAAAGCTTGTTTTCCAAATCGCCTTGGATAAAGTGATACGATGATTTTATATAACCAAAGAACAAGACATTGTTTTGCATGCGTAATTCATTGTACTACTTACGTACAACCTAAAGCAGCCAATAACAGTACATTTGCATGAATTCTATTTTACTTTCTTATCGGTGTTAATCTTTGTACTCAGATAACGAAAAGATAAAGTCATCAAACTCTGTCTTAATTGTTGGAGGGGGTCCAAGTGGTGTTGAACTAGCTGCAGAGATTGTTGTTGACTATCCAGAAAAGAAGGTGACTTTGGTCCACAGAGGACCGAGATTGTTGGAATTCATTGGTCAGAAAGCTTCAACCAAAACACTAGACTGGTTGACCTCAAAGAAAGTTGAAGTTCTCCTGAACCAGTCCGTTGATCTCAACTCCGCTTCAGAGGATGAGAAGGTTTACGTAACATCAGGTGGAGAAAAGATTACAGCAGATTGTCATTTTCTTTGTATTGGAAAGCCGTTGGGTTCTTCATGGCTCCAGGAGTCTATCCTAAAGGAGTGCTTAGACAAGAAGGGACAACTGATGGTTGATGAGAATTTGAGAGTTAGAGGCCACAGCAATATTTTTGCCATTGGAGACATCACTGATGTTCCTGTAAGTGGGTTTTCTACTTTTTCTACATAAAAAATACTTTTATTTTCCAAAATTTACAAGACAGTTTTATAGAAGGAAAACCATCTGTATATCTTAGTATTCTCTCTGGGTTGCACAAGTGATCAAGACCTTTTAAATGTTTTGAGTACTGCCGAACTCTTTGAACATGTTAAAGTTTCTTGTTCTGTGGGGGGTTACTCAGGGGTTTGAGGAAGCTGTGGTAAAGAATTTTCAACATTTGAACTATCAAAAAAACAATATACATTGCTTATAAAACAAAGGTATAAAACAATAGCAATGATCTTCAGCCTGGTCCTTCTATAACAAACTTTTTATTTAACTTTGCTGTAGATGGCAAACATGCATTAGCTTTGTTACTTGGTGCCACCTCATTCGTTTAATTCACCACTGTCATATATCCTATCTAATTATATTCAACCTGCACCTCAAGTTTATTTTGGCCTACGTTAGTCCTTCTGGCTCTACAAACCATGTCCTTATCACTATCCCAGCTGGTGGACTTTCAGGCGTCCATTGTAGATCTCTGGCCATCTCAATCTATTGCCTCATCTATATTATTAACTTGGTCATTTTTTGTGTTTTACTTCCGACATATCTGCTTGGACTTAGATTCACCGAGTTTGTGTCATATATGTGAATCCCCTCCTCCAGTCCACCCTCATTTATGTTACCAATAAGTCCTGGTGATTGTTGTTTTCGTGAATCATGTTTTATCTTGTTGCGTGGCTTAGACATTGATTGATTGTAATATAGTCAATTACAACTTCTTGTAGCAAATTTAATCCTATTTTGCTTGCATGTACAACTTTCAGAATTAGGGAACATCAGCCAGTTTACTCCCTAGACACATGAGCTTGAAGCATATAACCCCATTAATACTACCTGGTGGATACACTCTGCTTCATACTTGCTTTGGATTTTCGCAAGAATGACCTTGCTGTTAACTCTTGTAGATTTATTCATATGCGACTGTTTTGATTTGTGTTTTCATTTGTAGGAAATTAAGCAAGGATTCCTTGCTCAGCAGCACGCTGGTGTGGTTGCCAAGAACCTGAAGCTGTTGATGAAGGGAGCTAAAGAGAGCAAGTTGGTGAAGTATAAGCCTTCTTCGACCATTGCCATTGTTTCCTTGGGGAGAAAAGAGGGTGTATTACAATTACCCTTCGCTACATTTAGTGGTTGCATTCCCGGTATGATCAAATCAAAGGACTTATTTGTGGGCAGGACTAGAAAAACATTGGGGCTGAATCCCAATCCTGACGGAAATTGATGGTATAGTTGATTTGAGGAGCTGTTGTCTTACGTAAAATGTATTTGATTGTAAATCTTGAATGTGTGTATTCATTTGCTAAGCTTGGTACGTGTGAAGATAAGGTTGTATTTACCCTTACCGTGGGGTAACATTGTTTCAATTAGTGTTTTGTGTTTAGTAGAATTTTTATGTGTTAAAGCTTTTGAAGAGTAGCCTGTGTTACTATTTCTTTTGTCTTAATTGTCCTCTTCATCGGTATGTTTTGCTTGCTTCGCAAAATGTTCTGCTATATGCACAAGTATATAGTTGCACATTCAAAGTATGTAGTTGTACAATCTATAGCTACAGCTATACACCTTGTAGCATGTAGCTATTAGCTACATGCCTAATTATATCGCGAAGTTATCACGAGATTTAGGAGGGTTAAACTTAATTTTTTGGATATCTTAATCGCATTTGATGGTTAATTTTCTCATTTTGGATCTTTGGATTGTTTATCGCTATACAAATAGTAGAGGTTAGAGGCGTCGGAGGTTATTTCCTCTGGTGTGCCCTTTGAACTCAAGTCGGTGATTGTTTCTAGTTGACCTGAAAAGAAATACAGAGTATAGTCTTGTTGATTATTTATGTGTTAAATTGCGTACCTAAATTTTTTTTATAAAGGGTTTACAGGGGCACACAAGTAATTTTAGTCAAGTGTGTGCAGTATTAGCTTAGACCCTACTTTACACATACTGGCAGCTGATTGACCGAGTCGTCCTTACACTGTGATGGGACTGTTGGAATAACGACATGTCCAAGGAGCTTTGAAGACTCTGGCTCGAAAGGTCTTTATGACTGACATCACATTAATTGCTTGATGACGGCTGGGTGGGGGAGTACGCATGCCAACTGTACATTCATTAAACACAGTGCGACTTTTGATGTCACTCACCGTTTTGTTCCTCTGCTCGAGACACTTTGTGTTGGGTCGAGTGGAGAACATCTTTCGTCTCGGAGTCGAACATCAAGTAGAACTCATGTCGAAAACGCCTTTCATCTTGGATTTGGATCATGAGGCAAGTCAGCCAGCATACCACTCAGGTTGTGCTTGCAAAAATTTTGGGAGCCGACCAATTAGTTATAGTGCAGTGCTCTTATTGTTCTTGATAATTTCTAGGTTATAACATTGACACCTTTTTACTCAGACTTAGAAAACTAAATTTGAGAGAAAATAAAGCACCTTATGCTGGAACCTAGTCCATCCTTGCTAGAAGACAGCTGTGGTTGACATTTCTAACGTCACTACTACAGAAAGCCCTATTAGTAACAACTCAAATTGTTTCAAATAGGCCTATATGCAATATTTTCAACCATTGTAATACAGTAGCAACGGTTAAAACCATTACAAATAGTCTGTTACTAAAAAGACCGTTGCAATTAGCTCTTTGCAATGGTTTACAACCGTTGCTATACTGTAGAACTATTGCTATTAGGAAATTATAATAAAAATTTTAAAAAGTCACGTCAGCAATTCTCAACTGTTCCTAAAGTTTATTAACAATAGAAAACAACCGTTGCAAAATATTTCAAAATATTAATTTTAATAAATATAATACTGGGGTAAAATATGTCGCTGGTTATTTTAATAAATATTTGTGCCATTGATAATCTTGTTTTTTGCACCAGTTATTTTATTTCCATAAAAGAATTCTTACATTTCAAAGACAACTTATGACAACAATTCCAGTGGGACGAAAAATTCTTCTATCAATTGATAACAATGTCTGATACAACTTTGGCTAATAAGCCAAATAACATGTTGGCTCTGTTTGGCCAGATTACAACTGAAAGCTGTGAGATTATAACTGAAAGCTGTTAAGCTAGCTGAAAGCTGTGAAATTATAGCTAAAAGCTGATAGCTGTGTAGCTAGCTGATTGAAGTAGAGCTGTTTGGCAAAAGTAGTTGTACAACTAGATTAAATTTGTTAAATGACTAAAAATGACATGCAATATTATTGATATAAAATTAAAATTATTCAACACTTATTTATTTATTTACCTACTTATTTATTTATTTATTTACCTACTTGTGTGTGTGTGTATAGAGAGAGCAAAACTTGTGTCAACTTAAGTGGATAGCAAAAAGTTATCTACCAAACTTTTTAGCCACTCATATATCCTAGGGATCCTTGCATGATATGAAAATGTTTTTTTATATTAATAAATGAGTGGCTAGGAAGTTTGGTGGACATCA
>BQKN01064812.1:211839-225502 GCA_022839385.1 Asparagus kiusianus
TGCAATATTATTGATATAAAATTAGAATTATTCAACACTCATTTATTATTTATTTACCTACTTATTTACTTATATATTTATTTACTGCTTTTATATATATATATCCAAAACTTGTTTTTCATCTATACATTTCCAAAAACAAGGATCTCTCGTCTATACATCGCCAAAAACAGCTAATGTGAAAATAATTAATCACATTGACTCCCATAATAAGCGAGCAATATTATCATGAACTCCCCTCATTTCAAAAGTTGTCCCTCTTGAAGAATTATTATTCTCATCAGGATCCTCGAGTTCATCTTGAGTTTCATCTTCGGGTACATAATTTGGATGTTGTTCTAACACTGTTGGTTTCCTTTTCTTCACTTTGGTTTCCTCTTCTTCAACATCTACTTGAACCCCCTCAACATTTCCAGATTGTACATCATTCACAACCACACTTGAAGGATTCATGCCGGGAGTAACGCATTCTAACCCGTAGCTACTACATCTGAGTATAGCTGATCCCATAGCTCTTCAATGGCGCGTGATACCCCTTTGTTATGAAATTTTTAGCTTCAGGTTTCTCCTACATAATATCATATACTATTAAATCAAAAAAAATATTATCTTTTCTTTAATTTACCAAATGTGACTATGTGAGAAAACAACTAACCTTGATTTTTATCTCCCACCACTCATTAGAACAATCAAGCTTTCTAGTTATGTAATCCCAACCTAGGCCAGTTTCAGATTGCTTCAAACCTTTCCAAATTCTTCAATCTCTCTTCATTTGATCATACTTATTTTTTAAAACTTCTATAATTATTAACTTTCTGATTAGTTCTTACCTCAAAGTATTTGGTAATGTCTCGCCATTTGAATAGTTGATTGCGGCCATTCTTAGCAACAAATGCCAAACACAGCTCCAACAATACAATCGTAAAATCGTTTGTCCAATTAAATGTCTTTCCCTCCACATCATCAGTACCTTTGTTTTTTTGATTGTCCACATCATCATTACTTGATTCCATCTATAATATAGAAAAAACACACATTATAATACTACTTCAAGGTTTTTAAGAATTAAAAGACAATGTCGACAATTTGTTCTATTTCATTTGAAACAAACACCCAAAAATAGAACTGAAGCAACATTTCTAATCATAATTCTATAAATAATGGGATGGACAGAACCGAGAACAGAGAAATGGGATGGACAGAACCGAGATCAGAGAAGCCCCAAACCCAGCCTAGAATTCTCATTAAACAAACAGCCTAGAATTCTCATTAAATAATCTTCACAAAATTGGCAAAACAAATCAAAACCATAATGGCTACCAAATCGAAACAAAAGAGAAAAAAATTGAAACAATTAAAATAAAAGACAAAATTTTACAAAATTAGAACCAGAAACAGAATCCGAAAAAATTTAAAAAAAAAGAAAAAAAGATTTTGGGTACTTACCTTGATATGATGGGTTGGACAAACAAAGAAAGTCCAATGGGAGGGTCGAAACTAACTTAACAATAGCCTTCAATGGAGATGGAGGAGAAACATGCTCAGGAGAAGCAGAAGGGGTGTCAGGCGTGAAATGAAAAAGAGCTAGGGTTTTTTGGGTGGGGGTAGTAGCTTTCATTTGCCCTAATTATTAGGGGCAAAAATGGAAGAAAAAAAATTAACGGATCCTTCCCAAAGACAAAGACAAATGCTATTTGAGGTAGCTTTTCAAAAGCTACTTACAAAAGACACAATGTCCAAAATAATCTCCTCATATTTTTTGTCACCAAACAACTCTACTAACTTATTGACCAAGTCAATAAGACACAATCTCTTAGATAAGACACAATCTGTTGTTGCCAAATAGTATCGTTGTCAATTAGAAAAGATTTAAGAAAAGTACAACTCTTATCATAAATCCTTGTTAAGAATGGGAAATGATAGGGGCACACCCCCAACCACAACCTCAACCACACCCCCTCTCGCATTTGCTACAGTGCACCGGGCCCCATATGGGATTTTAAAAATTTTAAAATCCCATATGGGGCCCGGTGTACTGTAGCAAATGCGAGAGGGGGTGTGGTTGAGGTTGTGATTGGGGGTATGCCCCTAGTGCCACCCGTTAAGAATCTGGAACCATAGTTGCCCTAACTACTTCGTAGACTTTTCTTGCTTGATGCAGATAGGCGCTTTCAACATTTTGGGGCTTTTTGATCGATCTTGTTTAAAACAAAATACTCAAGACAAAGGAATAAAAACACTCAGAAGAAGTTTAGCTAAAATGAGGTGCAAAAACAAACGCAGTGCATTATATGGATAATATATCACGCCTGAGTACAAAATCTCAAATTTAAATTAGTAGTTAGTTCGTAGTTTTAACAAAACATATAAAGTAAACAAAAACTCATATCAACTTTAGTAGTTGTTACCATTTGGCGTACCAATTGTGCAGAGTAAACAACAAATAATCATATTATCCTCAATCTACTTCCTCAGAGTACCAGTATGAAAATATTTATATCATGGTTGATGTATCCTCGAGCCAAATAATAAAAATCCATTTAATTTGGCCATTGCTTGAAACTCAGACATCATCCCTTGCAAAACTTGCATTTGAAAATCTGTTTCTTCCTTTCCTATATACAAATTAAAAATCCTATCCTACCAAAAGTGTTGTTATATAATGAAAAATAACTCATAAATAAAACTTACACAACATGTTAGGTATCACATGCTCTGCCAGTTGAAAAAAGAAACAAGAATATAAACAATTAAATAGGTAACAATTAGATGTGTGCATTGAAGAAATAGTTAATAAATGGTGTTATTTATCAATTACCAATTGGCACTTAGTTCAAGCCATAGACTTTGTCCCAAACAATGTCAGAGTTTCTCATTATCCGCATTGAGTATATTTCTTTTTTTTTTTTTTTTGGTGAAGACATTGAGTATATTTCTAGATGTCTCCTTCTAAGTTAACAGAGAGCAAAAGACAAACATAAGATCGTTATGAGTTTGACTCGGATTTCTTATGGAATCACATCTAGTTTTCTTGAGGAGGAAAAATAAAAGATCCTTGTTAAGTTTGATTTAGGATAAAGGGAAATTACAATTAGATAATAAGTGAATGCGCTGGTAGGGTATTTGCTAGGAGTTGAGACAGCAAAGTGACTTAACAAGGATCACATGACAAAAATGGTACGTAGTAGGATACATTAGCCTTATATATTATTACGTAAGGGAGAGACAACAATCAAGGGTAATGAGAGATTAATTATATTGGGCAATCAAGACGAGTGCAAGGGCCACTTAGGAATACAAGCAGCCTAGAGTTTTCTTTTGCTTATACATACAAGCAGCCTAGAGTAGATACTCCTTCCTCTCCTATTAAGTAAAAATTTTAGACGAAACTTTTTGCTTAATAGGAATTATGCACATCCATTCATCATTTATAATGATAGAAAGAAGGATTATGTTTCATTTTTATCAAGGTACCGATTAAGGAGAATTGTTATCTATGGTATTACACTATAACAGAACATCCACTAAAAATTAATGGGAAAATTAACGACACAAGTCCATCTATGCTTTATAATTCAAATATTGGGCAATTATTTGATAACTTGAGAAAATATCCTTAGACATAGGCCTGTCCATCCGGGCCGGGCCCGGGCCCGGGCCCGGGCCCAACCAGGCCGGGCTCCGGGTCGGCCTGGATTTTTTTCAATTTTTTTTCGTTTCTTTTCTTTTTGATAAAAAATGCTAAAATTTAGTTTAAATTTATTATATTTTATATAATTATGTATTAGTATATACTTATAAATTATTATGTAACTATATATTATATATACATATATTATATATATTATATATATTATATATACATATATTATATGTAAATATATTGTATATATTTATAAGTTATAACTTGAGAGAGAGAAAATCGCATAAGTAGCCATTGCCCGTTGGACCAATAGGGAAGAAATAGCCGTTGTAATATACTATACTTATATACTAAGAGAGAGAGAGAGTATACACACACATATTATACATATATAAGAGAGAGTATACTTATATAAGAGGGAGTATACATATAAGAGAGAGTATATCTTTATAAGAGGGAGTATACATATTATACATATATAAGAGAGTGTATACCTATATATACTTATATAAGAGAGAGTATACATATATAAGAGAGAGTCTACTTATATATACATATATAATAAGAGAGAGAGAGTATACACACACACATATTATACATATATAAGAGAGAGTATACTTATATATACATATATACTAATAAGAGAGAGAGTATATATATACACACACATATATTATACATATATAAGAGAGTGTATACTTATATATACTTATATAAGAGATACTATACATATATAAGAGAGAGTATACTTATATATACATATATACTAAGAGAGAGAGCATACACACACACACACATATTATACATATATAAGAGAGATATATACATATATACTAAGAGAGAGAGAGTATATATATATACACACATATATTATACATATATAAGAGAGTGTATACCTATATATACTTATATAAGAGAGAGTATACTTATATATACATGTATAGTATAAGAAAGAGTATATATATACATACATACATACATACATTATACATATATAAGAGAGAGTATTAAGTATATATACACACACATATTATACATATATAGAAATATATTATATATACATATATTATACATATATAAAAATATATTATATATACATATATAATACATATAAAAGTTAAAAAAATAAAATAAAAATTAAAAAATACTATTCCGGGCCGGGCCGGGCACCAAAAAGGCGGCCCGGGCCCGGGCCGGAGCCCGGACTTGGCCCGGGTTTCCGGGCCTCGGCCGAGCCAGACCGGGCCCGGGCCGGCGGGTTTTTTGGACACCCCTACTTAGACATATAATATAATAGATTTATACAATCATAAAAGATAGAAGGATCAACCATAAAAGTCTTACCTGCAAAAAAAACCCCCTTTTCCTCTATCTATTATCTCCAATTAATCTTCTCAAAATGCACTATCAAAAACAAAATGAAGGTACTATATAATCAGAGATTGAAGCCTAAAATTAATAATTAAACATGAACAAGTGAAAAATAACATTTTAAGAATCAAATCATAAAGGTATCAAACATCTTCTTCACTAATTTGAATGCACCAAAACCCTAATCGGGTTCCCCAATAATCCAAAAATCAATAACTAAAATTCGGATAATTTTCATCAATAATTATGAATAAATTTGAACTTTCGAAAGAATAGAAGAGAGGGGGAAAAACTGATGAAGAATTGAAATAGCGAATGAAAATTTTATTATATGAAAAGGGTTGTTTCACTTTTTTCTCCAATTTTAGGTGCCCTAGAATTCCCTCTATTTTCTCCCAAATTTTTTTGCCATCCCTAATCCTTCCCTCTTTTTCTTGCAAGCAAAAATCATCCGCGCGATCTTAATACCCCTTTTCTCTAATTTTTCGCCGTCGTGCTTACTGTTCCCTCTTTATTCCCTCAAGCGAAATCTTCACCTAAATTTTTAGTTTCTGTTTGAACCCACATTGGATTTTTTAGATTTTAGATGTTTTATTCAAAAATTCTTTGAAGAGATTTAATTCTTATTAATTAAATAACCGTTTCCAATAAAAACAAACCACAATAACCGTTGCTAGTGTGTTCTACTAACAACAATCAGATACTATTGCTAATAGAAGCATTTCTAGTATTGTGTTAGCGGAGATCTTACAGCACTTTTGACAGAGTGGCGCCTTGTTTGATGGGACATCATCTTAGTTTTCAAAAATTATCAGCAATTTTCTCATAAACAGTGCTAACCATCAGTTTCTTACCTCATGTCATCCCCTTTTGTTTATATATATTACCCTTCTTTCTTCTTCTTATCCTTACTTTGTCAAAAAACCCAAGAAAACCTAGGGCTTTTATTTCGCCGTTGCGAGCATACATTCTTCTCTAGAATTTTTGCCATGCTCTGATCATCTCTTCTCCTGCTTTGATGGTTTTCATTGCTTATTCTGCTATGGTTCACAACAAGGCCGGAATCACCTTGTTGCACCCATAGGACTAAAAGGTTCTTACAAACTATTTAGACCAGAAGTATGGTATCCCCAACGCTTACACACTGTGGGCTCCGTTGAGAGATCAGTCGGTCTATCATCATGGCTGGGTTCTAGCACCGATGTATTGGCATCACTTTTGACTACTGTCTTCACCTGCCATTGCACCTGTTGCTTGAGAAGGTTTTTCGAGCTTTACGGGTCACACCAACATAGTTGAAACTAAACTCCTTCGCTTTCCTGGTGGCCTTCCTCGTCATTTGCCACCACACTGATGTTAGATCGACATTGGGCATGTTAGGCCACTTGGTATGTGTTAAGGCTGGCAAGGGAGAGGGTCACCTCTATCTGCAGACGGTTGATGACTATCGGCTGGTGAAATGAACAAAGGATGGCTGGAAAGGTTTTTCTTCATCATGGGCGTTGATCTGATCCAATATTGTCCTACCTGGCCAGAGATGAAGAAGGAGGGTCTGTGTTCGGAGATGCTTTTAGCCAGTAGTGGGGTTTGGAGAGGATCTGGGCCTACAAGAGGTCATAGCACTGGGAGAACCTATTCGACAGTGCCTTCCTTTGTGCCACCTACATATCTTCCATTCCCGCTTTTGAGGCAGATTTCACTCGTTCAGCGATGCTATCCGTTGATTAGCAAACAACTAAGAGCTCCCATTCTAGCTCTCCTCTTGTGCCTCGGAAGCAACTCTATGGCGATCTAGAGATGGAGGATCTCCTAGTTTTGCGGCATAGACTACCGCTAACATAGCTGTCAAACTCGATTTGGGCAAATCTATTGCTTAGGCCGAGGGGTCCAAGAGGAGGAAGAAGAAAACTACTTCCAAGGGCCATCATCGGGCTGAGATCAGCATGCAGGAGCTCTTTGCCCTCAGGGATGAGGTAGTTGAGGTTATGCCCAGGCATATCGAAGCTGCTTCCAGTCGAATAGGGGGATTGTGGCCCGAGAATCTTCTTATGCTTTTCCCGAGTTCATCGAGATGGAGGGTGATTCTCCTTATATGATTCCTAAGGAGGAAGTAAGAGAGGGAGATATTCCTGTTATGGAGCTGACAAGAGGCGAGGCTCCACCTGTGGCTGCCGCTGAAGAGGTGTCGACCAGATGGGAGGAGGCATCGACCGAACCGAGAGAGAGGCTTAGGTCGTTCAGGAGACCTAAGAAGGCCCCTGCTATTGATGATCTAATTGCTGAGGCTTACGTACGGACTGCTTTGGGGCCAAGGGGACTCTTAACCACTATTCATGAGGGTCGATATGAGTGACCTTTTCCCCATCGTATCGGTGAACTCCCTCCACACACTTGGGAGGGGATACATGTCATTTTGATGGGTCCTAAATCCCATCCTCTCTATGAGAGGGAGTCAAAACAACGCCTTTTCATCCCAAAGCACCGAATGGATGCTAGTGGGTATGTTCTGGAGTCCTAAGTCAACTAGGACAAGGTGGTGGAGCAACACTTTCTTCTGGTTGATGAGGCTTTGCTTAGTGAGATTCCTGACGCCAATCTTCATTACACCCTCTGGAGCTATTTCACCTAGGGGCTTAGAGTTTGAGTCATTTTAATAACTTGAAATATATCAGGAGCTCTTCTTCAAGCTCCAGAATGAGTTGGACTCTTAGAGGCAAGCTCATGATGCGGATGAACTGACAGCTACTACTAAAGGTCACAAGCTTGATGAGTTTAAGCTAGGCTAGGTTGTGAAGGAGCGAGAGCTAGTCCACAAAAATGAGGAGCTAAAGGCAGCCATAACTGGTATCTAATGACGCGAGGCTTAGCTAAAATAGGCCCAGGAGGAGGTGAGGGGCCTTAAGGAGGATATTGACCATGTTCATCAGGACATCAGACTAGTTGAGAAAGGCTGACATATCTCAAGTCAAAAGTCCTAGATGAGAAGAAGAAGAAGGAGGACGCCTTTAAGAGGGTTCGTGTTGCTCGGACCGAGGCAGAAGAGCTACGGGCTAAATTGAATGAGGAGGTGGTTCGTCAGAGGATCCTCTGTCAGGATACTTGCGCGACTGCTGAGGTCGAGTGACAACTTGACTCTCACTAAACCTAATTTCAAGAGCTTAAGATAGCCTATCTGTAGTTGAAAGCCTTTGTGGCTACGATAATTGAGAAATATTATGGCAGTTACCTGGACAAGGTCAAAGTGGCCCTCGATTGTAAGGTTGGTTTTGATTATCTGAAGGGCTAGCTTCCTCCTAAGCTTCTGCTAAAAGAAGACGTCTTCAAGTATTCTTCCCAAGTGGCCAACTATCTCAATGCCCTAAGGATGCTTGAGGTGTAAGGTGGGCTAGGGATAGTGCAGAAATATAAAGAAGTTGCTGATGAAGAGGGAGAGGAGAAGGCTACTGACAAAGACACTGACAAGGGCCTCATTGACGACGTCGACTTGTCTTCTTCATCTGAGAAGCCTGACTCCCCCTCCCCCATCAGATGTGCCTGTATGTAGGAAAAATTGTAAGGAAGAGAATAAAAGAAAATTGAACTAAATTCTTTGATTCCGATTACAACTTGATTACAAAAGAGAAGAAAACAAATTCGGTTTTCTCCTTTGTTTAAAACTGGGTTCTTCAAGGTAGCGATGGAGTGCCTCCTTCGATTGTACGCGTCGAAATTGCTCTCCGTTGACGATCCGACCGTCTTTATCTTGTGGGAACGATGAACTTCTGTGAGAAGTTTTATATGTAACTCTCGAACGAGTTTAAGAACTCTGAACGAGTTAAAACTCTGTAGATAGAGTTGTTAGAACTGAAAATTTGGTTAATGATCAAGATGTTATTCTGTTGCTGAAGAATTCTCTCAGATTTGATCTTCTGAGATCGATTCAAAAATCCCATCTTCAAGGATTTTCGCTGCTGTTGAATCCCTGAACCTGAGTGGTTGAGATCCTCCAGAATTCGATCTCCTAAGAGCCAGCCCCCTGATCCGATTATCCAAAATCTGCCCTTTAACTCTGTTGAGTTCGTTGAGTTTTTATACTGCCCTCTAAATCCGCTCCTACGTGGGCGTGATTTCCTCAGATCGTGGGAAAACAGTTCTGAAACCGTTCGACTCGTGTTTGAACAAGTCAAACGCCCAATCTGGCGTTCAGAACCCAACTTCGTGTCTTAGGATGGAGACGCGAGGTTGGGTGTTGGCTGAACATTGATGAACGCGAGGGTCGCTCACGTTTTAGCTTGTTGCCTGCTTGGAAACGCGGGGGTCGGTGTGAGTTGAACCCCTACGAACGCGAGGGTCGCTCACGTTTGATTTGTGACTTGGAAACGCGGGGGTCGCCTGCATTTCCATAATTGTAACGCGGGGATGACTTCCGTATTTTAGAAGAAGCTTGTTGACTTGTAACCTCTTCTGTAAGGTGTTGCAAGGACCGTCGTTCAGTAATCCTCGCTTTTGTTGTTGTGGAGTGTGAAAGTCGTCAGATTGTAACTTCCACTGCAGATTGTGAAGCCTGCTGAATAGAGTTTCCATCATTTGTCGGAAGTGTCGTCGAATTGTAACTCTTCTCGATCTATGTGAAAAGTCCTTCATTTGTAGTTTTCGCTTATTGACCCGAAAGCTATTTGATTATAACTTTCATTGTTGGAATTTGTCGGGAATCAACATCCATAGTGTTTTTTAGACGAATATTTACCCACAACTCTCTACCAAGCAACTCACCAACTAAGTCCAACCTTTTATTTCTGAAATCATTCCACTGCTCATCAGCATCTCTAATAGTTGCTAATATAATATTGGTCATGTTGTTGTCGCAACCATCAAGATCAATCATCTCAAACATGAGGTCGTGTTTGTAGCGATTATAATGCTGTGGATGTAATGATTTAGAAATCTCTTCTGTTTCGATCGCAAGGATGAATTCTGCTTCTTGATTCGAAGGAACCATTGCCTTGTAATCTCGTAGGGATCAGCTATCTATTGTGATTTTTAGACAGCCTACAGTGCCCACCTTGGATTCACGTCTGGCTTATGCTTCTAACATGGTTCCTTGAGGAGGATGCAATTTTTGTGTCGAGTCTTTTGCCAGAAAATCCTATAACATTTTTTAAATGAATGAAATGACTTCTGTTTTGATATCTCGTTTGTTTTCTTTTTTACACTTAGTTTATGATTAATTTCTCATGTGTGTTTTTGATTTTTGGGATATTTTTTAATGAGGTGGTGAGGATTGGGTTGCGAGTCTTCTTGTCTTCTAGGTACATCAGTTAAGGCCGAGTGATTCCTTGGTATTGTGCGCCTAAAGTTTGTTGGAGGCTACCCATCACATCCTCTAGTTATGCCTTTGGTCTAATTTTGAAAATTGATTCCAAGGGCATGTGAAGGCCCGATGAATCACTAAAGATCGAGTCATGGGGGCTCCCCGCTGTACCTTGGTTTACTCTTAAAAATTGATACTAAAGACTTTGGTCTTTGTTGCCGAGTCGATGAAGATCGAGTGGCAAGAGCTTCATGCATTGGTTTTATTCTTGAGAACGATACTAAGAGCTTAGTACGTGCCTTGGTTTTACTTTGAAAATACACCAAGGGATTTTGGTCTTCATTATCGAGGCGATGGAGATCAAATGGCAAGAGCTTTGTGTCTTAGGTTTATTCATGAGAACGATACCAAGGGCTTGATATATGCCTTGGTTTTATTCTGAAAATCCACAAAGAGCTTTTGGTCTTCATTGTCAAGTTGATGAAGATTGAGTGACAAGAGCTTCATGCCTTGGCTTTATTAGTGACAACGATATCAAGGGCTTGGTATGCGTCTTAGTTTTACTCTGAAAAGGCACCAAGGGCTTTTGGTCTTCATTGTCGAGTCGATGAAGATCGAGAGGCAAGAGCTTCGTGCCTTGATTTTATTCAAGAGAATGATACCAGGGGCTTGGTACGTAACTTAGTTTTACCCTGAAAAGATAGCAAGGGCTTTTGGTCTTCATTGTCGAGTTGATGAAGATTGAGGGGCAAGAGTTTCTTACCTTGATTTTATTCCTGAGATTGATACCAATAGCTTAGTACATACCTTGATTTTATTGATACAAGGGCTTTTGGTCTTTATTGCCTAGTCGATAAACATTAAGTGACAAAAACTCCGTGCCTTAGATTTATTCATGAGAATGACACGAAAGACTTGGTATGCACCTTGGTTATACACACAAAAGACACAAAGGGCTTTTGGTCTTCATTGCCGAGTCGATGAAGATCGAGTAGCAAGAGCTACATGCGGGTTAGTACATCATGCAAGGTATTTCTTATTTACAAAAATGTCTTCATAATTTAATTACATTTTGTGAATGAATTCTCCAAAATGTTTTACACTTTATGGTCTTTATAATTTAATTACATTTTGCGGAGGCATTCTCCAAAGTGTTTTACTCCTTGTGGCAACCCCAATGTTTATTTAGCTCTATTCCCCATTTGTCTTTTGGCAGAACTCTTTTGCTGATGTAGCATTGAGCAATGGTGGCAACTTCTAGTTCCGAGGTCCAAAAACTAGAGATCAAACATGTCTTCAAAATAAGAGAAAGAGGCCCCATATTGGGCTCCAAAATTGTTTACTTCTCGAAGTTATCACAAGATTTAGGAGGGTTAAACTTAATTTTTTGGGTCACTTAATCGCCTTCGATGGTTGATTGTCTCGATTTGGATCTTTGAATTTTTCATCACTACACAAATAACAGAGGTTAGAGGCACCAGAGGTTATTTTCTCCGGCTTGTCCTCCGATGCTCAAGTCAATGACTATTTCTAGTTGATCTGGAGAGAAAAATAAAGTATAATAATGTTGACTTTTATGCATAAAATTGCATATCTTGATTTAGTGGAAATCATCATTATTTATAGAGGGTTTACTAGGAGCACATAGGTAATTTTAGCTGAGTGTGTGCAGTATTGGCTCAGACCCTACTTTACACGCGCAGACAGCTAATTGGCCGAGTCGTCCTTAACTTTAATGAGATTGTTGGAGTAATAGCGTGTCCGAGGAGCTTTGAAGACTCTGGCTCAAAAGGTCTTTACGACTGATGCCGCATCAATTGTTTAATGGCGACTGGGCGGTGAAATGCAAAACGCTGATTGTACATTCATTAAATGCAGTGCGATTCTTGATGTCACTTGTCATGATGTTCCTCTCTTGAAGACACCTTGTGTTGTGTCCGAGTGGAGAACATCTTTCATTTCGAAGTCAAGCATCTAGTAGAACTCGGGTCAGAAACACCTTTCGTCTCGAATTTGGATCACGAGGTGCGTTGACCAGCTTGATATTATAGAGGGTCTATTTGCTATAAATAGAAATTACTAAGGGGTCTATTTGCAATAGGGTGATACTACATAGGTCTCTTCGCAACTAACCCTGCCAAGTTTTAAGGATAAATGATTGTTGTAAAATAAAATAAAAGCATTTGCCGTTTTATCTTCATGCAAAGCACCACATGAGAGTCAACTAGAGCGAATTATTAATACCGACGAACGCGGCTTCAGCGAAGAAAGCGAACGATCTGTAAGCATAATATTATTCTTTCAAATTATTGAGCTCCTCATTCACCCGGGGCCTCAACCGATAGCAGACGCAGCCAATTGTTTTCTTTTGTTTACAAGAAGTCAGATTATTGATCAATTGAGCTCATTTGTACAAGTCCAAAAACACCCTAAAATGTTGTAGTACTTCAAAGTTAAGGTGAAGGGTAACCATGAAAAAGATCCATAAAAATCCCAACAAACTCTTATAATATTTCCACTACCTGATTACTTAGTATAGTAGATGACATAAATATTATTTTCCAAATAATAGTCTTGGGCTAATTATATGGTGTAATATAACAGATATAGATATATATTCGCATTGAGGCCTTCATCCCCTACCGCTGTTACAACCAAAAGTGCTTCCCTGAATACCCCTGCACCATGGAAGAGAGCCCAACTAAGAGGGTAGTGGTTGTTGGCGGTGGAGTCGCTGGCTCTGGCGTGGCCAAGGCTTTGCAATTCGTCGCGGATTTGGTCCTCATTGACCCGTATTGATGTCTTCTCTTTTCCTTTTTTTTTCGATATTAGTTCCAATCTTTGATGTTTTGAATTAGTCCCTCGAGTCTTCACTCTTTGAAGTTAGTCTCCCGAATCCTTTGAGAGTTTTGAAATTAGTTTTTTCTATTATAATTTCTTATCTAAATTGTTAATTTTGCTTGGGTTATTGGTCAATTAGAGACGAAGAATTACCAATTTATCCTCATGAAATAAATCCTTCACCAACTTTTAGCTTTCATGGAGGAACTAGGTGTTGGTTTCATGGAAAAAGTATCAAGTGCATCCGGGTTCATGACATTAAATGTGTACCAAATGAATGCTAACCTTTTGATCAATAGATTTCTAGATCCGTGCACAGATTCAATGATTTGACATCTTTTGAGTGTACATTTAATACCGTGGACTGTTCCCACAAGATACTTTCTCGGTTCCATAGGCTCAAGGTGAGAAATATTTTTAAACAAGTTTTGGGGTTTTTTAAATGGGTTGGAGGGTGTGAATTGATTTAAGTTAAATGGGTCTGGACTGAATTTGGTGGTGGTGGTTGGGTGGTGTGT
>BQKN01064812.1:225902-248389 GCA_022839385.1 Asparagus kiusianus
ACGATAGTTTCTTGATACCTAATGTCGCGGTTTCGTACACAAGGGCAGCGGTTTTTCCAAAATCAGAGACCAAAGGCAACAGTTGTTTTGTAGCTAATGTGACGTTTTGCTTTGCTATGGCAACAGTTTTATAAGGCTACAGCAACAGTTTTATAGGGCTATACCAGCACTTTTCAAGAAATTTGACCAATAAGCAAACACAATTACGTAAACCAAAATAAAAATGGAATAAGAACACACTACATTAAGATATCATCAAAATGAAAAATAATGAAGCATTCATATGTTTTAAGCCCATCATTCAAAAATAAGTAGTTACAAGACAACTTTAACCCATCAAAATATGATCAATTCACAACCATCAAAATATGATTAATTCACATGTACAAGTCTGTTCCAAAAGATTCATATATCAAAGCTATCTTGACAGCATTCTCCTATTTAAGTCTTTATATCCCCTGCAAAAAATAAAGAAACGTATCAAATATCATGTTAGCAACAAACTGAAAAGGTAATTTTTTTAAACTAACCATTACAAGGAAAAAAAAAGCAATATCGGACCTACTGAAATGTCTATATATACTAATAACTTACTGCCAGCTCCTCCCACAAGCTCTTGGGAACTAATGCCTACTTCCCAGTTCTCAAATTCAGCTTGTAAATCGCGAAATAAATTCGCTGCAACAAAAACATTAAAGTCGTTACGGAAATGGCCCCTCTACTATGAAATGTACCAAACAGCTTAATCTAGGGGAATATCCATGTAACCAACACGAGACAGTCTACCTATAGTCATTGAACTTTTCTGAAAGACACAGAAAGATTTGGTTATTTTCTAGTGGGACCACGCATAAGAATTTAGAAGGCATAAGTAATCCCATCATATTTTAAAATACCCAAGATAGTAGGGAAGCTGATAGCGTAAAAGATCAAACGACTCCCCCTTTTTCCTGCAGGTTGAACTTGCATTACCATCAGATTCCTTCGACAAGGGGGAACACGATGATGAACGTGCAAACGTAACTTACGTCGGGTACCATCCATCGGATACCAGATTCCTTCGACAGGGGAGAGCCAGTACTCGTTTCGTGGGCCCTCTGTTTGTCTAAATGAGCTCCAGGAAGACGAGATAAGATGCTTGCCTGGTTGTCATTTGTTCCATATTGACTCTATCGATTCCTGGCTACAAACCTATGCCAATTGCTCGCTTTGCGGTGAATATTACTTACTCTCATAAGTTCTTTCCTGGTTACATGCGATCTAATCTTTGATCCGACCGAGAACACTGAGTGATTGATGCAAGTGTTTTAAAGATTTGATGCTCATGAATACTAATGATATCACACAATTATTAATGTATATATAGGGCTACTGGCGAAAAGAGATGCGTATATAGGGCGAGTTTACGGTAATCTTAATATTATTTCTATCTTTTTTCAGCTATCCTCATACCATGATTACAAGGCAACTCCCTGATGCTTTGTCAAATCTTAGTTTATGCATAGGTCAGTTCCTTGCCTGTGTGCATCATTTATTTTTATTCTCATGCCCATGAATATGATAATGAGAATTCTGGTTTCGCTTACCTGCCAAATCGAATTCTTCCTCGATTCCCTGTCAGCTAATTTTCCTCCACTTCTAGAGGGGGGACAAGAATCATAGAACCAAAAGAAGATGGCACGAGGGGTAAAGAAAATGTCAGTTGAACTTTCTTTGGACGATCTTCAGTATTAGGAGATTCGATGATAATAAAATCAAATCAACGCTAGTGTCCCTACTTCTAGAGAGGAACAAGAACATAGCCTAAAAACGATGGCACTATGGGGAGAGGGGGGGGAAGAAAGAAAAACAAACAAAATCTATAAGCTTCAAAAACAGCAGAAACTAAGACTAAATGTGAGCCAGTACAACAGAAACAAAGAAGTCATTTGTATAAGCTTCAAAAACAGAATAAACGAACAGAAGTTGGCAAGATAGCTTGCAGAAAAATAAAAGACTACTAAATCATTCCATGGAACATGCACCTAAAATTAAAAGTGAAATCCAGCACTTAAAACATGTGAACTCTTCAAGATAAGTGTTCTATTGAATATTCCTTTTAGATCACCTGTAGATAGAGCTTTGATTCTGCGTTCCTTTTCTATATAAGACAACACTCTTTTAGAGTTATTTTTCTTGCTTATTTTTCTTGCTCACTGGAATCTAAACATCATATAAGTCACATTAGTAGTGAAAGTAAAGAAATTTATGAACACAACATTGCATGAGTGGAAGGATTAACAAAAACATGAATGAAACTAGCAGTTCACATGCGCATAGATAAACTAAATGAATATAGACCCGTCCAATGAATGACCACTCCTAATAAATCCAAAGAGGAAGTGAGACTGTGAATTAGACAAATAGGTTTTCATAATACTACAACAATACTACAACGGTTCTATGCATAATTACCCTTTATTTCATAATCAATTTGATTAAGATCAAACAGGCCCAAATACTAGCCAATCTCAAAACTGGAGTTGTATACGTGCTAAGATGGGTCGAGGTTTTGATGATCCAAACCTGCCCTCAATGAGCATGAGCTTGATAATTTCATGTCAGGTTCAGATTGATTAGCAGATAGCAATACTATCCTACTAATCTTGTGTTTTCTCCCATGTTGTCAAGGTGAGTCAAAGATCCTTCCATGAATGTATATATCCATAAAAGCTACTTGTATTCTACAAGTTATACTGCATATGAATACCAATGCACATTTTGAGCCGATTAAACAACAATAGTTCATATCAAATCTGCTCAAACTGTTGTTTCTTTTCGGCCTTTAACAATACACACTACACTAATAAAGATGAGTAAGCACAAGTAGAATGAAATGGATTGTATGTGTCTCTTTAGAGTCATAACTTTATTGTGTCTTACCAATCAAATAACCATTTGGGCATATTGAATCATTGTCAATGGCCCACAATCATTGTATATTTAGCAATAGGCATCTTGGTGAATCGTGTTCAACTTATGTAGTAAGATCCTTGTTGAACGAGCCAAAAAAAGTAATTTAGAGGTCTCGCATGAAAGGGGAAAAGTCACAAAGAGTCAGATCGATGAAAAACAAAAAGGTATATCAGTATCAACAGACTTCAGTAATTGACGACACTCAGTAAATGTTCATTAAAAAATTTGCACACACAGCAACTACAAACCTGAGAAATGAGCATGCCATTATGCACAAAAAGGTAGCTACATCATGAGTTCCTACATTTCAACATCGGTGATAAGTCAAATATACTCAGGGTCTACTCAATGTAAATCGAAGCAAACAGAAATCCTAAACATTATGACAAGAGGAAATTTTTCATCAGATAAGATAAGAACAATACAATATATAAATAACTGTTACACGTCAGATTGCATTTATAAAGTCACCTGCACTCCATAGAGAAAATCATCAAGCAATGTCATTACAGCAGTTAGCATGCATATGAAAACCAAATAAATATGAACATAAGCAAGAAAACAATCATATTGATGATAAATATATGACTTAATATATTTAATAGCAAAATGTTATTGAACAGTTCAGGTATTATAGAACATACTACAACAACAAAGTAAGAAAATAATGTACCACAAAATGTTACAGAAATAAAAGGACAAGTAGAGATAGAACCTGTAAGTAGGCAACTATATCAGCTGCTGTCACTCTTGATGTTTCTTCGTGTTGTCTCAATATCCACTGATACAGTTTCTCCTGCATAAAGTATAAAGAGAAGAACAAGATGTAGTTTAGAATCCTTTCACTTAGCAGCATTCTTCTCTCATCCGAATGATAAATAGAATCATGGATAGAATGAGAAATAGAAGAACAAAAAGAACAACGAGGGAAAACTTGAGTAGCAAACTTCGCAGATGATATTGTATACAAAGTGCAATCAGGTAAGAAATATACATGATTTTCCAAATTACAGATAACCAATGAACCGACCAATTCACTTATTTGCTAACAGTGCATTGATATTCAAAGTCCATATGTTTCTTTGATATTCAAAGTCCATATGTTCCTCTCATATGAAATCAAATTAATGTTGACATGTCCTTAAATAATGATGCAATCAACGAGATTAAATGCTCTTCTAACTCTTCTTGGTAGCTCTCTTTCTTATTTTTCTTGCTCACAGGAATCTAAACATCATATAAGTCACATCAGTAGTGAAAGTTAAAAAAATTTATGAACATAAAGGGCCCAAGTTGCATTATTACTGATGATGGAATAAACTTTACAGGCATTGCTACAGCAATTAGCACAGAACATGAAACAACAATTCTATCAGAAAACATGTACGCATGTCACCTGATATTAATGCAACAGGAAAAAATGTACAAAAATTGACCTGAAACTGGGAACTGACTGCAAATCATGCTTTTATTTGTCCATTGAATTTCTGTGAGTGGTTACTATCAGGTTGACCAATGCAGACTCAGTTACTACGAACTACAAATTTACATGACTGACAACAAATTTCTGTGAGTGTGAATATGCAAAATATTCAGTGGTTAAATTTACATGACTGACAACAGAGATGCTCGCCACAAAAAAATTTATCTGGCACTTCTCCACTTTAAATTACATCCAAATTCTAGTAGCATTAAACCCAATATATCAGCTTGAAACCAGTGAAAGAAAAATAAACGCATTCATTCACACCAAAAAAATCATCAATGGAGATAACTAGTTTCACACATTATTTCTGATTTTCACACATCAAGACATCAGTGAGTTCACAATCACAAATTAACAAGTAAAATAAAACATGCTTCCAAGAGACAACAAATAAATCCAATTTTTTAGAAGAAATAGCTTTTATGTTGAGGAATCTAACCTCAGGGATCGACCTAGAGCTACAGATCGATTAATGTAGCAATCAAGATTATCCACAACACCTAAGAAGTGAAGAAGAGATTTCTAAAAATAGAAAGGGGAAAAAACTGTAGAAATCGGAAAGGAAAGGAATTGAGTACCTGAGAGTCCAAAGGAGAGTGATAGCGATGAGACCAATGAAGAAGAACACACGAACAAGATTGGAGACGGATTAGCTTCGAGCTCGACGACGAAATCGGAGTTGAGATCGGAGACGAGACCAGCAGCTCGACGACGAGATTAGCTACGAACTCGACAACGAAATCAGAGTTTCGATCGGAGACGAAACCCGCAGCTTGACGACGAGATTAGCTACGAGCTCGACGACGAAATCAGACGGCGAAGAGATTGACAATGAAAGAGTAAACCCTAGAAAGCTCAAAAACCGGATGATCTTGGCCACAACGATTTTAGGAAGCGGAAAATTTTGGCAACGATTTTAGGGATTTCATTTGAGAGAGAGAGATTTCGTTTAAGCGGTCAGGTCATGGGCTTTACAAACTTAACTCTCAGACCCACGAACAATTATTAAGCACAGGAACAATTATTTGGCCTATGGCAACGTTTTTCATTAAATGTTGTATTAGGCACTGCAAACTGTTATAATAGATATCTAACGCAACAGTTAAAACCGTTGCGCCTTAACCGTTGCAATAGATCAATTATGTGGTAGTGTGCAAAACCCTCTCCTAATGATGTAATCTTTTGCACGGACAAAGACTACGAAAAACTCTCGTCTCTCGCATAATATTCTTGAATCAAGCTATGCCCTCTGCTAACCCTAGATTATAAGAATATTGACTCTATCTTCTCTGCTTGATTTTTCCTCCAACAATAGAAGAATATATATAGAGAAACCAAAACTCTATCTCTAGCCTAACTTCCTAATTTGAATAGGAGTCAAACTACTAATCATGATAAGGCTCAATCTTCTAATCATGATAAATCTCTAACCCTATCTAATTCTCATGAAGTTATACAAAGAATCAAAGACACAATCCCAACAAGTATCATTCTCTCCCCCATTTCATTATCTTCTCCATTACCCAGCCTAAACCAGCCAATTACCTGTAACGACCTTTTACTTTTTATCAAATGAGTACTGTAATATTCTCTTATTGGTATTAATCTTTGCATTCAGAAAATGAGAAGATAAAGGCATCAAGCTCCATCTTAATTGTTGGAGGAGGTCGAAGTGGTGTTGAACTGGCTGGAGAGATTGCTGTGGACCATCCAGAAAAGAAGGTGACACTGGTTCACAGAGGACCGACATTGTTGAAATTCATAGGACCGAAAGCTGCCAGCAAAACTCTAGGCTGGTTGAAATCCAAGAAAGTGGAGGTTCTCTTGGGTCAGTCCGTTGATCTCAACTCCATTTCGGACGACGAGAAGGTTTATACAACATCAGGTGGAGAAAAGATTACAGCTGATAGCCATTTTGTTTGTGTTGGAAAGCCATTAAGCTCCTCCTGGCTCCAAGAGTCCATCTTAAAGGATTGCGTAAATGAGAAAGGACAGCTGACGGTTGATGAGAATTTGAGGGTTAGAGGCCGCGGCAATGTATTTGCCATTGGAGACATCACTGATGTTCCTGTAAGTAGGTTTAACTTTTTTTTGTCGACAGTGAATGTGATCTTTTATTTTCCAAAATATAAAAGACACTTATTTTCCTAAACAGGTTAATTTAATTAGTAATTACAAACAAATCCTAGTTGAACTAGATGTCATAATTAAATCCTTGTTGAACTAGAAAATCACAGATAGAGTTCTTCCTACAATAAGAAATTACAAGAATCCGTATTCAACTAGGCACCACAAACAGAACTGACTTCCTAAACTCGAATTCGAGGCACAAATTGTAACACGTCTTAATTTAAACCTGAAGAAGAACGGACCTACGTCGAGGGCGAGGAAGCTCGCCTGCGCTCGCCTACAGGAGGAGGAGGAGCTCGCCTGAAGCGAGGGAGCTCGCCTGCGGGCGAGGCGGTTCGAGCTCGTCTGCTCGTGATGGACCGCCTGACTCGCCTGCGTGGGTGGAAGCCAACTGGAGGGAGCTCGCCTGATTGATCTAGGGTTTTCCTATAAAAGGGAAACCCTATTCATAAGATTGAGTGAGCTGCTCATCTCGCGATTTTGAGAGGATTTAAGGCGGTGGCTATTTCTCAAGAGAGCGGTGTTTTGAGAAGTCTTTAAAGGCGATTCTCAGTGAGATTGAGCGGTGATTTTCTCAGAGAAAAATCACAAGTGGTACTGTAGCAATTCTACAGTGATCGATATTTTGTTTGAGAGATCTCAAGTTTAAGATCTTCTCTTTGCAAGTTTTGTAATTTCTTATGATTAAATAAGAAATTATTTGTGCGTCTCCCGTGGACGTAGGCAAACTTACCGAACCACGTAAATCTGTTGTCTCGTCTGATTTACTTATGGTTTTATCTGTGTATTCGTTATTGCTTGTTGTTCTCTATTTGGGTGATTTACCTTCCGCAGCGGTTAAGTGGGTCGTTCAATCTCTACAATTGCTATCAAAGCCCTTTTATTCAGATTGGTGGTGGTAAAACTTCTAATCTGAGGTGGTTCTTGATTATTGTGTGGTGAACACAATGTGTTTGTTGAAATTCTTAAGAGAAGCAGATTTACTAATACAAGCAGAGAATGACGTCTACCAGTAAAACAGTTAAAGTTGGAAAGTATGAGATCGAGAAATTCAATGAGAAGAATGATTTTTCCGATTGGAGGATGCAGATGAAAAATTCGTTGATTTCGTAGAAATTGCAAAAGGCGTTGATAGGAAGAGAAAAGAAGCACAAAGATAAGTCAGATGAGGATTGGGAAGAGTTAGATCTCGAAGCACAAGCGTCGATTATCCTATGCCTTGAGAGGAACGTTGCTTTCTTGGTGGATGGAGAGGAAACGGCTGTGGGCATGTGGTCAAAGTTAGAAAGTACATTCATGACGAAGAGTCTAACAAATTAGATCTACTTGAATTCTAGATTGTATACTTGTAAGAAGGAGGAAGGCTCGTCAATGCGGGAATACATTAACAAGTTCGATAGGATCATATCGGATTTAAAGGACATTGATGTGAAAGTAGAAGATGAGAATCAAGCACTTCTGCTACTTCTTTCTTTACCAAAGTCTTATGAGAACCTGGTACAAACATTGATGCTCGTGGGTGACAAATTAAAGATGAATGAGATTTGAACGGCGCTTCTAATAGATAATCTTCAGAAAATTATAACTAGTGATATGGCCACTAGTGGTAACAAGGAACAAGCACATGGATTGTTTGTTAGAGGAAGGAGCAATGAGCGAGAAAAGGCAAGAGAGGAAAGTCTAGATCGAAATCAAGACCTCTTGCGGGAAGACCGTGTTTTAAATGCGGTGAGCTTGGGCATTTCAAGATCGACTGTCCTAACAAGAGAGTAGGTGGGAAAAAGAACAACAATAAAACGGAGAGGATAGGAGGCAAAGAAGAGGCG
This sequence comes from Asparagus kiusianus, assembly GCA_022839385.1. Taxonomy (NCBI): domain Eukaryota; kingdom Viridiplantae; phylum Streptophyta; class Magnoliopsida; order Asparagales; family Asparagaceae; genus Asparagus; species Asparagus kiusianus. Next base: position 234,300 of record BQKN01064812.1, read on the forward strand.
AGTTATGTCTCGGAGGAAGGGAGCAATAACGAATGCTACGTTGTTATGGGTGACGAAGATATCTCCGATAAGTGGATTCTTGATTCGGTTTACTCTTACCATATGTGCCCAAATAGGAAGTGGTTTACAACCTATAGAAGCATTGACGGTGGAACCTTATTGATGGGGAATAACCATGCTTGTAAAACGAGGGGGCTTGGTGATATAAAAATCAAAATACATGATGAAGTGGTCAGAATCCTAATGGACGTGAGGCATATTCCCGACTTACGGAAGAATCTTATCTCAATTGGTGCTTTAGACTCCGATGGTTGCAAGATAGTAACAGAGAACGGAGTAAAGAAGGTTGTTCGGGGTTCCTTAGTTATGAAGAAGGGTATTCATCACGATAATCTATATACTCTCTCGGGTATAACGGTGAAAGGAGATGCAGCGGTTGGAACTGATGGAAGTTGTGGAGACCCATGTGAGCACACTCGGTTATGATATAGACGGCTTGGGCACATGTCAGAGAAGAGTCTAGATCTGCTTGGTAAGGAAGGTTTGCTGAAGAACATGAAGAAACCTTGCATGGATTTTTGCAATGATTGTGTGTACGAAAGGTGCACAAGGTTCAGTTTCTGAGAAGCAAGCATAAGAGCAGAGGTATATTAGACTATGTGCATACAGATGTTTGGGGTCCGGCTCAGACAACTTCCAAGGGTGGTTCCATGTATTTTGTCTCGTTCATAGATGATTATTCTAGGTATGCTTGGATTTATTTTTTAAGCATAAGAATGAGGTATTCGAGACATTCAAGAAGTAGAAAGCAATGGTTGAGAATATGACAGGCAAGAAATTAAAGACACTGAGTTCTGATAACGGTATAGAGTATACAGACGATGCTTTCAAAGAGTTCTGTGACCAGGAGGGTATTGCTCGACATTAGACAGTCAGACCTACACTACAGCAGAATGGAATCACAGAGAGACTGAATCGTACATTGCGGGAGAAAGTAATGAGTATGCGATCAAATGCTGGTTTGGGCAAAGAATGGTGGGCAGAAGTGATTGCTATAGCTTGTTACATAGTGAATCGTTCTCCATATTCGGCATTAGATGTTGGTGTACCCTATTGGGTATGGTCAGGGGAGCATGCAGATTACGATAGGCTCAGGATTTTTAAATGTACCGCCTACTATCACGTCAACGAGTGAAAGCTTAACGCGAGGGCTAAGAAGGCAATATTCTTAGGGTATGCAAATGGCGTTAAAGGCTATTGCCTTTGGTGTACAGAAGATTCCAAATTCGTGATCAGCAGAGATGTTACCTTTGATGAGAAATCCATGATTGCTAGGGCATCCAAGAACGGTGGTGTTAGGACTGTTGGGACCTCTAAGTCCTAGGTGATTGAAATAGAACCTAAAGACCAACCAAGTTCTAGTTATATTCAAGAGGAGAATCATGAAGATGATGAGCTTGAACAGGAGGAGGTTCAGCAAGAAAATATACAAACACTACAACAACAACAGCTTGAAGATAGTTTGGCTTCCACTAGGCCAAGGCGATCACACAAGCAGGTTCAGAAGCTGGGGTTAGATCAGCCTCTGAAGCACTATGGATGAGTAAATTTAGTTGAGTATGCACTCTCGGTGGAGGATGATGAGCCGATCACCTTCAAAAAAGCTATTCGGGATAGGGATAGTGAGAGTTGGTTGTTGCGATGGAGGAAGAGATGGAATCTCTCTGGAAGAACCAAACATGAGAGGTGGTCCCATTACCCGTAGAGAAGAAAGCTATAAGTTGTAAGTGGTGTACAAGAGAAAGGAGGATCCTTCTGAGCTTGGCGGTACAAGTTACAAGGCTAGAATAGTGGCTAAGGGGTTTGCACAAAGAGAGGGTGTGGATTACAATGAAATTTTTTCTCCGATGATGAAACACACTTCTATTCGGGTGCTATTGAGTACTGTTGCTCATGGTGATCTTGAGTTGGAATAACTCGATATCAAAATGGCCTTCTTGCATGAAGACTTGGATGAGGAAATCTATATAAATCAGCCTAAGGGTTACAAGGTTGAGGATAAGGAGAATTATGTATGTCGCTTGAGAAAATTACTTTATGGTTTGAAACATTCTCCTCGGCAGTGGTACAAGTGATTTGACTTCTTTATGCTAAAGCATGGGTTCTCCAGAAGTGATTATGACTGTTGTGTCTATATTCAGAAGCTTCATGGAGGTGATTATATCTATATTCTTTTGTATGTGAATGACATGTTTATTGCTTCGAGAAGCAATATGGAGATAGATAGGGTAAAATCTTAACTTGGTAAAGAGTTTAAGATAAAGGACATGGGCGCTGCTAAGAAAATACTGGGAATGGAGATTAAAAGAGAGCAGGCAAATCGACGATTGTTTTTGAGTTAGAAAGGTTACATTGAGTGGGTTATCGCAAGGTTTGGGATGCAAAGTGCTAAGTCGGTGGTGACTCTATTGGCTCCACACTTCAGGTTCTCAGGTAAATAATCTCCCACTACAGCGAAAGAGAAGACAAACATGGAACGTGTACCTTATGCTAGTGTAGTTGGCAGTTTGATGTACACAATGGTGTGTACACGTCCAGATATTCCACAGACAGTCAATGTTGTTAGTAGGTTCATGGCGAATCCGGGAAAGACACATTGAAAAGCAGTGAAATGAGTCCTAAGATACTTGAAGGGTACTGCTAATACGAGTCTGTATTTTGGTAGAGATACATGTCAGATTGATGGACTCAGATTATGTGGTGATCTAGATAGATGATGATCTACTACTGGTTATGTATTCAGAATACATGGTCCTCCAGTTAGTTGGCGATCAATGTTACAGGCTACAGTGACACTTTTTACTACAGAGGCTGAGTACATGGTCATGACAGAGGGAGTGAAGAAAGCATTGTGGTTGTGGGGTTTACTAGATGATTTGGGGATTGAACATGATTGCGTGAAGTTGTAGTGTCATAGTCAAAATATGATTCATTTGGCTAAGAATCAAGTTCCTCATGCTCGTACCAAGCATATCGACATCACGTATCATTTTTTATGGGATGGCATAGAGGAATGTGATATTTTTCTCATGAAGGTGCACACAAATGAGAACCCAACAGACATGTTGACCAAGGTGGTGATAAATAGCAAGTTTCAACATTGCTTGGACTTGCTTCATATCATCTGTGTTGATCTTCCCAAGAGGGAAACATGCAGAACTACGATTAGCTTGATCCTGGTCAGAGGGTATGTAGGCAGTCATGGTATGGTGCAACTGGTTTGGCCTGTTTGGCATTCGCAGTGTTCTTCTGGTATTTGTCCAAAATTTAAGGTTTTATCAAATACTATACGAGGTGGAGAATTGGAGAAGAATGGACCTGCGTCAAGGGTGAGGAAGATCACATGTGCTCGCCTGCGGGAGGAGGAGGAGCTCGTCTGAAGTGAGGGAGCTCACCTGCGGAGGCGGTTCGAGCTTGCTTGTGCGATCACGAGCTCGCTTGCTCATGATGGACGACCTGACTCGCCTGCGTGGGTGGAAGCCAGCTAGAGGGAGATCACCTGATTGATCTAGGGTTTCCCTATAAAAGGGAAACCTTATTCACGAGATTGAGTGAGCTGCTCTTCTCGCGATTTTGAGAGGATTTAAGACGACAGCTATTTCTCAAGATAGCGGTGTTTTGAGAATCCTTTAAAGACGATTCTGAGTGAGATTGAGCGGTGATTTCCTCAGTAAAAAATCACATGTGGTACTATAGAAATTCTACAATGATTGATATTTTATTTGAGAGATCTCAAGTTTGAGATCTTCTTTTTGCAAGTTTGTAATTTCTTGTGGTTAAATAAGAAATTATTTGTGCAGCTTCAGTGGACGTAGGCCAATTTGCCGAACCACGTAAATCTGTTGTCTCGTCTGATTTACTTATTGTTTTATCTGTGTATTCGTTATTACTTGTTGTTCTCTCTCTAGATGATTTAGCTTCCGCAGCGGTTAAGTAGGTCATTCAATCCTTACAAAACCTCTACCTCAAGTTCGTTAAGGCTCACCTTTCAGTCTTCATTGCTCCATATAAACTAAGCTCGTTTGACCATCTTACACACACTTACCCTCACACTATTTTTGTTCTTAATTTCATCACATTGCATATTTTTATCTCCTGTCTTGTATGTTTTATCTCTTGTCTACCTACTTGGGCTTGGACTCATACAGATCGAGTTTGTGACGAGCTAAGCACACGCTCATCAACTAATCCATCGATCCTCATTATATTGATAAATTCTGGTGATATTTTTTGATATCTTGTCACTTAATTATTTATCAAATCAGAGTCAAATGCCATTTCACTTTCAGGAAATTAAGCAAGGATTCCTTGCCCAGAAGCATGCAGAGGTCGTCGCCAAGAACCTAAAGCTGTTGATGAAGGGAGCTAAGGAGAGCAAACTTGCTAAGTATAAGCTTATTCCGCCCATGGCTGTTGTTTCCTTAGGGAGGAAAGAGGGCGTACTACAATTACCCTTCACTACAATTAGTGGTCGCTTGGCCGGCATGATGAAATCCAAGGACTTATTTGTGGGCAAGACTAGAAAAGATTTGGGGCTGGATCCAAACCATGCATAAAGTTGGGGGGGAGGGGGTATACTTAGTTGATTGGAGAACTTCCGTTCCATGCAAAATGTATTTGAATTGTGGAATTTGAATGTGTGTATGCATTTGCTGAGCTTGCGATGTGTGAATTGTTTAAAGTGATCAATGTTGTCTTTACTCTTTTTGATTCTTACTATTATCTATTCAAACTTTTGCGGGTTAATGTTTTCAAATAGTCTATCATATTACTAATACTTATACATCTTAATTATCCTTTAACTGGTTAGCAGAGTTAAATAATTGTAATTATATTTTCAACAAGGTATGCCTTATGTTTTGCTTGTTTCAACCCTCAAGTAGTTTACAGAGAGTTGTTTTTTGAGTACAAGTAAGGAGTCACGTTTCTTTTCTGCTTACAGAATTTTTGGTTTGGCTAAATTTCATAAAACTTCCTTGACATTGGACGATTATCACTTGAACCCCCATATCTTTCAAAATATCAGAAATTTGTCACACATTAAATGTAGGGGTTAAAAGAAAGCCCCTCCAACTTTAACATTTGTTGGAATCAGAAACCTCTCCCACCTTAAATTTAGGGGTTATCAGAAAGTATCTTCAACTTTAAGATTTATTGGAAGGGGGTTATCACTATCTTATCAAATGTCACATTACTTTTCTGCTTATAGCGTTTCTAGATGGAGTCAAACCCCTAACTTTTTTGGAAAGATGAAGTCAAAATGCTAGCAACATTGTCAAATACTTAGGATTTTGAAGGTGAGATTTATGAGAATATTTTTCGAGAAAAAAAGTATGAGAATTTCAAAACCCAAAATTTGGAACCATACACATTCACTTATAATTTGAGTAACTATTACATGATAGGAATATAGTAACCGTTACACATAATAGGAATAGACATGATAAGAATATAGCTTTTGGAAGAAAAATAAATTAGAGTTCTCCAATTTATTTTTTCGTCAACATAGTTATTTTCAGTTGTTACTTTTTTAAACTTATAATTTATAAATAGATTTACTTATTTATAATAAAAGAAAATATTGATCTCTAATGAAATAATAAAGGAAAAATTGCTTCTAGCCCACAAAATAACTTCAGCTAACCCCCCCCCCCCCCCCCCCCATCTCCAGACCTTCTCAAAGCCCCCATCCCCAAAATACAATTGTCTTTAGCCCTATTCCCAAAAATTCCCAAAATACCCTTGCTCACACTCTCTAGCTACCGGTCAACGGAGAAGATAGGACTATAGGCATTAATGATAGTTAGAAAGGGGTTTAGAGGGGGGAAATCCCATATTTCCCTCTCAATTCTAACCATCTTCTAACTCTCTCCTCCCCCTCCAATAAATCCTCTTTACTTACCCCAACTACTCCATTCCGGCCATTTAATTCTCCTCCATAAATCCTCTTTGATTCTTCAACTACTTTTCTTCAAAATAACGGATGGATCCCTCATTTGCATGATTACAAACATGAAAAGCAACAAAGAGAGTGATGGTGTTTTCATAGTTATTAACGAGTTTACAGAAATCATTAGCTTGAAGTATCAAGTGTCCCAAAGACTTAAACTATCATTGATATCTCTTTCACGAAATTCATATCCGAAAGGGAAAAGAAGTTCAGTTATGCAATTGAATATGATGAGGACTTGAAATTGATGTTCGGGTATTATCGTCGTAATGGATTTACAGACATAAACTTATATGCTACCTCCATTGGGGAATCCTCAAGTTCTCAGAGCACCCCTAACTTCTCCAGAAAATATGTAAGCATTTCAATTTTAATTTTCTTTTGCGTTGGTTGTTAAAATTATGAGTTTGTTGTTAAGGTTATGAGGCCTTAGTAGATAGTTAAGAGTTGGTTGTTAACCTAATGAGTTGGTTGTGGTGGTTATAAGTTGGATGTTGCGCTTTTGAGTTGGTTGTCAACCTTAGTATATAGTTATGAGTTGGTTGTTAATATTATGAGTTGGTTGTGGAGGTTATGAGTTGGTTGTTATGGTTTTAAGTTGATTGTCAATATTAGTATATAGCTATGAGTTGGTTGTGGAGGTTATGAGTTAGTTGTTAAGGTTTTGAATTGGTTGTTAAGGTTACGAGTTAGTTGTTAACCTTTGTAGATTTTTATGTATTTTTGAGTTGGTTGTTAAAATTTTAAGTTGTTTGTTAAGATTATTAGTTGGTTATTAACTTTGCGAGTTGTTTGTTAACCTTTTTAGATAGGTAATAATTAATATTTTTACTCACTTTTTCAAGACTATCCCAACAGAAAATTCGCGATACACAGTTCCTACGCTTATCCAACCATGTAATGATGAGTGTATTCCTAATGATAATCCTACTAGTGACTCGATCATGATGATGAAGGATATGGTTAACAACCAAACCAACATCCCAATTGAGTGGCATACAGCCATACGTGCAAATGGACATAAATTTAATAGTGCTGCTAAAGTTGGATTAGCACTTCAATACTACTCAATTGCCAAAAGGTTCGAGTATGATTTTTACCATAATGAACCAAAATGAATAAGAGTGCATTGTCGATTCAAGGACACACTGGATTGCCATTGGATGTTGTTTGCTTTCCCACTCCGCAATTCCTCAATTATGACTATAAAGCAATATGAAGCTACTCACACTTGCGGTCAACATGGAGCTAATGTTGTTAACTCAAGGACATCACGTAAGTTCATTGCAAGCTAAATACAATCTGTTTTGAAGGTTAGGCCAGATCTCCAGCCAATTGATATCAAGAACGACTTGCTCTCATAGTGGGACATCAAGATTAATTACAGAAAAGCATGGCAAAGCAAAGAGAGAGCACAGAGGGACCTGTTCAGTGATGATGATGAGGCTTACGATTCACTGATATGGTAAATCTTATCTTATTATAATTTTCCTATTTGTTGTTAAGGTTATCTTAGTTGTTAAGGTTTTGAGTTAGTTGTTAACCTTATGAGTTGGTTATTAAGATTAAGAGTTGATTGTTAATCTTACACGTTGGTTGTTAACCTTATTACTTGTTATTTTATGTATGTACGAATCCATGGTTCTAGCTACTAATCCAGGAAGCTATATTGTCATTGACGATAATGAGGACACGTTTAGGCATTTGTTCATAAGTTATAATACTTGTATTGAAGGGTTCCTTGCTGGATGTAGGCCTCTGTTATTTTTGGATGAAACATTCCTTAAAGACTGCTAAAGAGGTATATTACTTAGTGCTACAGGATATAATGACAACCAAGAAATATTTCTTCTCGCTTATTGCGTATGTGACCATGAGAATGAGAAGAAATGGAAATGATTCTCATAAGAGTGTGGATCATACTATATGATAGGGGAAATCCTTACAATCCTCCACATCAACTAGTCATAATTTCAGATGCAGAAAAGATATTTAAGGCAGCAGTCGAGAAATTCTTTCTAAATGCATTCCATTCAAGGTGTGTTTTATATCTAGTCGAGAATTTCAAAAAAAAAGATGAAGGAGTTGGGTCACAAAGCAAATGTCACTCAAATATTGGATGATTTATTACGAAGTGTGGCTTATAAGTACACAATTTCCAAATGAGTTGATTACATAAAAGAATTGACCTTAATAGATGAAAGGGCTTATGTGACTGCAATGAATTACTCCCCAGAAAGATGAGCAAACACTTATTTCTCTGGTATAAGGTATGACACTATTTTACAATTTAGTTATTATGGTTATAGTGTAGTTATTAAGGTTACAGTTTAGTTATTAAGGAGACAATTTTATTGTTAAGGTTATGGCTTAGTTGTTAAGGTCACAGTTTTGTTGTTAAAGTTACAGCATAGTTGTTAAGGTTATATATAGTTTTAACGTTTGAGATTGGTTGTCAAGTTTACATAATAGTTGTTAAGGTTAGGATTTAGTTGTTAAGGTTACGTCTTAGTTGTTATGTTTATGTCTTAGTTGTTAAGGATACAGTTTCGTGGTTAAGGTTATGACTTAGTTGTTAAGATAACAGTTCACTACAACAAAACTGTTTTTTTATAGCGTTGAATGATAGCGTTTATATTGTAAGTGCTATAGATTGTATATGCCTTATTTTTTGATAGCGTTTGGAAAATTTTAAACGCTATGAGTAATAGTAGGCAATTTTTTTTGTTCCGACGGCTTGAAAACTTAAGCGCGAGACTGAAAATTAAAACAGGCTTCATTCGTCTCCTCCCTCCCCCCAATTTCATTGGTCCCGCCCCGAGAAAAAAAAAACCCTAACCCCAAAAAATTCCGCTGCCCTTAATCTTCTCCCTCAGACGCCCCACTCTCCCTCTCTCGTCTATCTTCTCCCCCAGCAAGCTGCCACCATTCGAAAGAATGGCTACCTCGTCATCAAGGGGAGGCCCTACAAGGTACAATTTGTTCTGATTCGTCTAGGGCTTGTTGATGCATGTGCAAATCAGAAAGAAAATCCCTAAAAATCGGTGTTTATTTCTGTGCTTTATTATTATTTTTTTGTTGTGATTTAAACCAAAAGAAAAGGGGAAAAAATGGCTGCCCGTTATACGCTAAAAAGTGGTGAAGAATCTGAATCGGAGGTATTTGGGAATGATTTGTATGCTCTTCAAGTGGTCCCTGCTCAGTTGGGTAATCAAGTTGTAGATGTTTTTTTTTTCTGCTGGTAGGATTAATGAAGAGGACACAAAAATAGTTTCGGCTAAATTTTTAGGATTTGTTTAGGTCATATATCTTTATGGTCATATATCTTTTTTTTAGGGTTTTATGGTTTTCTTGATGCTAATTTTTAGGATTTGTTCTTGATCCCCGGTGTTTCGCCTAAATTCTGTAAGTGTTTGCTTGGATTTGCACTTAAATCTACGGCAGAATATTACAGTAGGTTTTTTAATCCTTCCTTTCCTAATTGTTTTTCTTGTTGAAATTAGCTCCAGTTATGTTGGTTCGGCAAATCTTGGTTCCTGCTCAAGGTGACACGCCATAGTTTTCTGCTCAAGGTTTGATATTTTTGCCCCTTATTTACTTGTTGGAAAATTTTGAGTTAATTAGTTTGTGAAAATTTTATCTGTGGTGGTGATGGTTGTATGATGTAGAAAGTATTTAAAACACGTGAGCTTTTTCTTTTTTAAAGTCACCTTAATTAAATAGAACTAATTTACAGTTAAAAAACTACATTTTTATGTTCCTTTTTTTGTTGTGGATGAAATCCTAGCGTGTCCTATAATTATCACCACTAACTTCTACTTACGTTATTCATAAAAGTAGTATCTTAGAGAAAATTAAAATTTTTTACCATTACTTTTCTATTATTTGATATGAAAAAGAGCTTCGTTTAGTGCTCTGCAAACTTTTTCTAGTCTCAGATTTTAAATTGACAGAATTCTCTATTGTTGCCTACTAAAATTTTCTGCCCTTGAAGTAAAACAGGTTCAGAATATATAGCAGAGGAGCTCGATGTACTTCATGGCGACGAGCTCATTTGTCTCCTTGTTCCTCATCAGCCTCGCCACTCCGAAGTTCCCCGATCCGATGTCCCGATCTTTACAATTTTCTTGATTTTTTTCAAAATTTTCTGAGTTTTCTTGGGTTTTTTTGGAGCAGATCTTAGCAAGAACCTTGTGGATGGATTCTCGGCTGGCTTGGTCGACGATGCCAATATCTTCGAGTGGAGCGTCACGATCATTGGGCCGTCCGATACGCTATGGTGAGATTTTTTTCCTTTTCAAAATAAAATCTATATACATCCAAATGCATGTTTAAATCACCAAAACTGGAAAAGTTGTACAAATCTATCCTCACACATGCTCAAACTAGTGCCAACACCCAATGGTGTTCCTACGTTACTATGATGGTCAGTGGGTATGTGTGAGAGGTGGGCGATTGAATGATGCCGATCACCTGTTTGATGAAATGACCGACTTAGGACTCGGGAGTTTTTGTTAACTTGTTTGATTGTCATACGTTTTGATCAAAGAGAGCTGAATACTTATTGTGAATTCCTATATGAAGAAGAAAACAGCACTAGGTGTATATAGAGGTGGACTTGTGTAGCACTTCGATTGAGGTCAGTGATTGTGGAGATTTTATGACCTCTAAAATCCATCCTGGAATGAAACTCTAGCACCACTAAATTAGTGGTCTATATTTTGCTTGTTATTTTCAGTTGTCACTTTTTGAGCTTCCAGAATGAATGAAGCCAGTTGATGGCATATGAACCATTAAAAAAAAGAACTTGTTCTGATCAAATGAACACCAGAGAAAATGTTCTCTGTTTGGTATAACAATCAAAAAGAAAATTAGCTTTAGATTCTGAAGGATGAAAATGTTGCTGCTGTGGAACTTGTGTCCAACTGTTCAATCTCTTGCCGTGCATCGAAATCGTAGTAATCAATCATGGATTACGAGATCATTGGCTGTAAAGGGAGGCAGAGTTGTTCCACGGATTAGTCGATCAGCTTTTGAGACTCGGCTCTCCCTTGTTCTTGCTCTAGCTTCCCAGGCCTCTTCACTCTCCCAAAGACGTATGGAGAAGGCTTTGATTTGCATTGAACAATTATTTGATCTTTGAGGAAAAGTGGTATTTTCTAAACTGATATTTTTTTTGGGTTGCAGTTTTGGGGGATTTGACTGAGGAAACTGCAAAATATGTCTTGCCACGCAGACCGGATGCACGAACACTAGAGGAAGCCCTGATGTTAGGTAGTGATGTTAATTTTCTTTGAATGTTACAAAAATTATCGAAGCCCCTTGTTTTTATTTGATTTCTGCAACAACTTACTTTCTGTTGACCATTCAAAGTTCCGGATCTTGAAACTGTCAGATATCGGGTATTAAAGAGAACAGATGCATATGAGGTCAGGGAAGTCGAGGTAGTGCTTTTCCATCCCTGATACTCCTTATTTTGTTAATAAACTGCTGTTATGTGAGACACATAAGAAACGAAATTTTCAAAAAGGGGGAAAAGACTAGTAACAAGCTCCACGTAGGTAATTTGGAATGTTCAAGTTATAATTTTTGCTTTAAGTGATGAGTATGCACTTTCTATTTTGTTTCATGAAAGGGGTTAATCAATTTTATGTGCTACATTAATTGTGCTTTATATGATGAATCATTAAGAAGGATATGGTAATTATTAGTTAGTGGAGTGTATAACCCTTAATGGAACTGAATGATGGAGTATGATCCATTTAGTCAGCCCAAATATTTTTGGACGAAGACTTTGTTGTTGTTGCTGTTGTTGTTGTTAATGAACAATTGGCAACTTGTTTCTTATAGTTAATATGCAAAGGAAAAAGGTCTTCTCTTCCATAATCGAGGTTAAATTATTGGTGTTTTTGTCTGTTTTGTGTCCATATAATATTCATGGCTCTAGGATCTCATTATTGGTGTTAATTTCTGTTTTTGCAGCAGTACAAGTACTCAATTGCTGAAGATGATAAGTCTCCCAAGTCATATGTAATGTAGCAAAGTTAATTAGTTTTTGTTGTTCTGTGTACTATGGTTAATTTCTTGTACTCCATGTTGGATTATCCAAAGATTAGTATTTGTTTTTTGGCACATTTGTATTGACTCTTTTTGTATGCTACAACTTGGTTATGTATCAGTTTGAACCTTTAAATAAAATATTTGCTTTTATGGTTGTCATAATTGAAAGATATTTTTAGTTCAACCTCAGGTTTATAGGCACAATTGAAATGCTATAAGAAGTGAAAACAGTTGCATAAATGCTATTAAAAGAAGAAAGACAGCATTCGCTGAAACGCCATTATAGTAACTTAAACGTTATCAAATGTAAGACAATAGCAGCGTTGAAATGCTATGAATGAAAACTAACTAATAGCGTTTGTCAACCGCTATGCAAGATATTTGTCATAGCAATATAAAAATGCTATTGAATACTCTTTTATAGCTATATAAAAACGCTATGGTTGGAAACTTTTTGATAGCGTTTGGGGAAACGCTATGGTTGGAAACTTTTTGATAGCGTTTGGGGAAACGCTATGGAAAGACACAGACCTACTATAGCGGGTTCTGACACAGCGTTGATTAAAACGCTATGAAATAATACCATAGCGTTTTTCAAACGCTATGGTAGATTTCAGGTGTTGTAGTGGTTTTGTTGTTAAGATTACATCATAGTTGTTAAGGTTATATGTAGTTTTAACTTTTAAGAATGGTTTTCAAGTTTACATAATGGTTGTTAAGGTTATGGTTTGGTTGTTAAGGTTATGATTTAGTTGTGCTGTTTATGTCTTAGTTGTTAAGGTCATAGTTAATTTGTCACACTTATGAATTTTTTTCATGTGATTTGTAGGTATGGTCATGTTACTTCGAACGTTGTTGAGTCCTTCAAGAGTTAGATATGAAAGGCAAGAATGTCACAAATCTTACTTTTAGTGGAGACGATACGAAAGCAAATTATGGAGCGCATGCATGAAAGAAGGCTTATGGCTGTGAATGGTCTGGATACTTATGTCCAGAAGCGGAGATAATGTTGAGTGATAATATCATCATGGAAACTAATTGCATATTAAACATTCGGCAGAAGATTATGGAGATTGAATCTAATAAATCTTCTCATGTAGATTTGAAGAATAGAACATGTTCATGAAGGTCTTAGGATATCACACACATTTCTTGTAAGCACGATTGTGCTGCAATTACTTGGATAGGACGGGATATTTATCAATATTGTGATTGGATTGTGACTGTTGAAGCATTCAGAGCAAGTTATAAACCCATCCTCTTTCCTATTCTAGGTTACAATAAGCGCGTCGTAGTGCCAAAAGACCATTGGTTAAAGACTTTCCTTACTAAAAAAGACGTGGAAGACCATGTACTAGATGCATAAACAACAGATCATGAACAATTGTCTATTAAGTATAAGGACTATGAATTTTCGATACTAGTTAAAATAATTTTTTGGTATTTTAAAATATTTAATTATTATTTTTAAAAGAGTATTTGTATTTTTCTTGATTTTCTACAATTTTCTATGATTTAAAATCCAAGTTTTATATTTATTTAAATGATTTAGATAATTATAAATTTATTTAGTGTAGTAAAAATTTTTAAAATTTATTTGTTGTGTTATCGGTACTATTACGTATTATTTTAAATAATACGTTGTATTATTGTTACTATTACGTATTATTTCGTATAATACGTTGTATTATTATTATACATTATTTGTATAATTTGTTGTATTATTTCTACTGTTATATATTACCTGTCGTATTAGTATAACTAGTACATTTTACTGTGTGGATAATTATCCCATAATTATTTAATATTAAATATAAGAAATTATATTTTTATTTAATTATTCTTGTTTAATTATATAATTTCTTGTATTATTTCCACTGTTGCGTATTATAGGTTGTAATACTACAACTAGTACATTTTAATGTATAAATAATTACCTAATAATTATTTATTTTATTTTGTAGCTATTATTATTTTTAAATATTTTTCTAAACCCTAAATTCTTTATATATATATATAT